>JANSTT010009923.1:0-25200 GCA_026745375.1 Platyura marginata | reverse complement strand
ATATAAAGTTCTTGTTTAACATTTGAAAAGGTTTTTAGCTACAAAAAAAAGGTAAATAAATTTGAATTGAAGATATAAATACCTGAATAGGGTATTTTAAGCATTAGGGGCATAAAATAACTGACAGTAAAAGGTGTTCTTTTAAAATTACCGGCCAATAAGCCATTCTAACTGATCTTCATTATTTTAAGAAAACAAAGGTTCATAATACTTAAAATCAGTTCTATCATTTTTAACTTTCTTTCTCTTTGTGAATTACAGGTGCATATAGAATATACTCAGCCTAAAACATGAAGAAGGCCAGGTTTATTGAAATTTGAGCCATTTCCAGTTTTGATTACTGTGCGCCAAGTTTATGCATATGATGAGTGACTCACAATTGACATACGACTCAAAATTAAGAAACTAGGATTTAAAACAGGATGGTCTCATTGTGTGAGAAAATAAAAACATTTCTTAAACGCTTCAGAATCGTTTCCCACGTATACTTTTAAGTATTGTTTCAGTACCCAAATTTTAATAAAAATATTTTTATTTAGACAATAATCCGTGTACCTGCACTTAAAACAGCCCAGTTGTTGACAACTTTAATTTCAAATAGATATTTTATTTTATCTGCCTGTTTATTTTGTTAAAATCTAGCTCTCGTAGATAAAAGTTTTCTCCGCTTATCATATATTTGTCAGAAGTTATAAAATTTTGAAACTTTTACAGTAAATAGGGTATAATTACTATGTAGGATGGCAAAATTTATAAATTTAAAATACATCCTGCATTTAGACATTCGTTATTTCCATTGTAAATATTAGAATAAACCACCAACAACTCCAGTGTTATAGTTTAATCTTTACTAAGATAATATAAATACTTTTCTCTAAATAGATATATGTACGTGCTTATTTCGACATAGTTGCATTTGCACTTACAAAATTGCAAAACCATCCAATGCATTTTAATATCATGTATAATACCCATAATCCTTAAAAGTAATTGTAGGATGTACTTGCATAGTAGTGAGAGTCATGAATCATTTCATATTAAAAATGAAAATAAGAAAAAGCTACACATTGTAGACTTTGTATAGAGAACAGAGAAATGTTTATGGATTAAGTTTTCCAAAATGTCTTCTTTAAAAGCTGCAATTTCACATATAATAGACAACATAAAATTACTTAATGAATTTATGTAAAGTTTGATTTACGCAACCACCAACATTTTCGGAACTTACCACTGGACGTTTCAATGATAATTTAACAAATTCTTTTTCTGATAGCAAATAAAGGAGTAGTGAAGCCTGTAAACAAAACGTCATTCACAACCATTCAGTGCATAGATGTATACTTTCAAATTAATATATGTAGATTCCTTAATAGGTGTGTATTAATAATTTTAAACTTCTTTTTAAATACACACACATACATATGTATATTAAAGAGTAAAAATAAAATCACTTGTTAATAATATCTCGGAAATCTAGCTCCACATGAAAATACGAAAAACATCAAACTTAAGCAATCCACTTGAAAAAATGTTAATAAAAAAAAAAGCTGCCAAATGAAGGCGGTTCCATCGATTCCACACAAAAATTTTCAGGATGTGCGAAATTTCTTTTTTCTGATACAAAATTAAGAAGAAAAAAAAACGTTTCCCTACCTATTGGTCTATTATAGAGATTGACCACCATATTATAAAATTATGTGCGGAGGGTAATTCAAATATTCAAAAATAATGACCACCTATTATGGAAAATAAAAAATTAAAACTTTTTTATATTTATTTTCTAATGAAAGTGGTGAACTAACTAATACCTCTTAATGGCAGGTACGTATATTATGAACTATAAAATTATTTGCGTGACGATTGATCCCTATCCTTATTCCACAAGCTCCCTTATACATTTCAAATAACTTAATACATGTTAAGTCCAAAAGTACACAAATTTTGTTACAATTTATATAGCTAAGCTATGCATGACGTTTCTTTATGAAATAACAAAAAAAAAATATATGCAAAGCTTCTTATACAAAATCTACGAGTGCTATTTTATATTTAAATACCTACTATAGATTTTGCATTCATTTTTCTGTCTCCTTATCCTGGGTGTGTTCAGTTTCACTTCTATTTTTTTTTTTTTTCCTTTTTCCATTGCTTTTTTGAATAAAAGCCCCATCCTAAAAAAGGAAAGTTGAGCTTTTGCTAAGTGTTTATTTATACGATAAAACCGAATTACATAACAATATGTGTTCAACTCCCTGTAGTGCCATAATTCTTATTTTTAGTGACAAAAGGAAAATGTACAAGCCGACAAGGAAAATAAATTTTTGTATTTGCAGTGTGAACTTTTTACTTATCTGGTTTTGGTTGTTCTTCTTTTTTTTTGTTTGTTTGTTTTTTGTTTTATTTTTGTTTTGTCTTAAATATCCACTGTCATTTACATATTACTAGCTCTATTCACATCATTCAGCAGCCCCGCACCATTCCAAGAACATAAGCAGTTAGGACAAATGTAAGGAAAATGTCATAAATTGAGAAATAATGAATTCGAAGTCGATGTTTCAATTGAAAATATTATAGTTGCATAAGTATGTAAACGAAAATCACGAATTGTTGATAGAGACAGAGAAGAAAACAGAGGATCTTAAAAGGATTCACCTCTGTCAATTTGATAATGTTAGCATTCTTATGATTTTAAAAAAATATACTCGTAGCATAAAAATCCATTCTGTCTATTTGATTTCTCACAATAACTCAAGATCAAAATTATTCAACATAATTAAAAATAGAATGAAAAATTACTTTAACAATGACTTGCTATACGTTGGTAACAAAGAAAAGTTTTAAAATCATCTGTTTTCCCTATAGTCTTCCCATAGCAGCAAAATTGTTTTGTTTCTAGAAAAATACCAAACCATTGATCATCATTGACACTTCAAACATGAAAAATATTATGTTTCTCTTATCCATAATGTTCTTCAAATATATATAAAAAAAATATCTATTCTATTCCATTCTATATATACCTACGTACATAATGCCTACATACATATATGTAGGTACTACATACTACACCCAACATTACATACATACATATAATACAAAAGATATAGTTATGGCAATAGAAGACCGAATAAAATATATTATTTTTGGCGCAATAATCCATTAAGGATCCGAGAAAATCTACCCCATATCAGAGAAGTTTTTCCAAACTTTTCGCAATAATACCCAACAAAAAGTTATAGAAAAACATGATACAAAGATTTATAGAAAAATATATGTACTTAATTGAAGTGTGCTCTCCTCTCTATCTCTCTCTCTCTCTCTCTCTGTTTTTCTCTCTGTTCTATGTTCGACTTTTTAAGATGCATTATGGTTTAAGTCTTTTAGTAAGAAAGAAAGAAATTGGTTCGGAAAAAAAAAATAGAAAAATATTTTAAGACTTATCAGAGATTTGATAGAAATGTGTTTTTTAAGTATACCAAAAAAAAAAAAAAAAAGTTTTCGGTAATGTGTTGCCTCAAAAAACATTCTTTTTCTTCTAAAAAAGAATGTTTTACTAATAAAATGTGGGATTATCTAAGAGAATTTCCTTTTATTCCTTTTAGGATTGTTTTTATTTCAGTTTGGACAAACATGAAAATATTTATTATAATTTTCGTACAATATATGTAAGTATATTAGGAAAGGAGAGTAATTTTATTATTAAATATTAATTAAAAAAAGTAATTATCAGATAATAAGGCCATTGTCAATGAAAAACACGTATAGCTTAAAATTTGGTATTTGTAATTATGAGCTTTTTAACCTTAGAACCGTGTTTGGGGAACCCAGGACCCCAAAAATGTTTAACGATTATAAAAAACCAACTTCTATTTCATTTGTATACCTAATCCGGCACTCATTTGAAATAATACGATGTCAGGATCTCGTTTTACTTAATAATAATAAGAAATTACTGTGTCTGTTATGGTAGGTAAGATAGGTCAATTAATGTGCTACCTGTATATTTTGTATTTGAGGTCCCCACAACACGACATTTGCTAGAAAAATGACAACACGGTTCTAAGGTTAAATAATTTTCCTGAAATACCTAGGTTAACGTCCTAAAAAAATAATATCATGAGAAACTCGAGAAAAACGTCCGTCAAGAAAGCTTTTTCCGTTGTTATATAATATTTTTGTTTTAAATTGTTTAAATTTTATTGTTGTCCAAATGTCAAACCGAAATAAATCTTTATACATCAAGACGGCCGTTTTTTCCTACATTAAAAATTCTTTTCACAAAAAATGACAGGTACTTAAGATTTCATAAGCCACTACACATCTAATTTTCACAAACAAAAACGTTTTCTCAAATATTAACAGATTTAAATTTGATGGAAACACCTCTATGGGATGCAGATTGAATATTAATGTACGTAGCACATAATACACATATTATTTTATAACGTAAGTAAGACAAAATGGAAAAGTACTAGAGAGGATTTTCACAACATATATACATACATAGATGTTTGTATGTACTCGTACGTATTAATATTCATCTGTACCCTAATTGGCAATCGGTTCCGATACGAATTAGCAAAATCACATCAATGCCTTTATAATATGTATATTGGTAATAGCTTATCATCAGATTTGATTTCGATTAGAATTGATTATAGGTAGACAAACTCAAACAATTGAATTGACCACTATTATCAATTAATTTACAAATTGTTGAAAGTTATAAAGTCATAATCTGTCATTGGCGCATCACTTACTAATATTTATGTCTGTATCTGTATGTAAGTATAACAAGTGCATAAGGAACGGTAATTATAAGTAAATAATAGAAAATCCATTAATTTGATCAGATATTTCAGTAAATACTCGTACATTCTCTTAGAGCTGATAAATATTTTTTTGGGTTTAATGGAACGTGACCGTAATAATTAGGAATAGAGAAGTTCCACAAAATAGTTTATGTGCATTATAACCCCCATATAAACATATATTTGTCATTTAGCCAAGACACTATAGAAGCACCCTTGTCTGTTCACTATACATATATATATGTACAGTATGTATGTATACATTTAGTAAGTATATAGAGAAAACACTATGTATTATATAGAAATGACGTAGTAAATATATATCAACTTGAATTAACGAAGCTCTCAACTAAGTTACAAGGTAATTAAGGAAGAAATATTGTGTTTATAGTTTAGTATCATGACACATAGGTTAGACACCGCATCTTCTCTTCTACCATCTTTCCCATAATTTCCTTTTATATAAATAAACATCTCAATTATTCATGGTTTGGTAAGTGTGTAGCTATATATACCAACATACATACATATATAGAAGTTCCATTCTATGACTTGTAGCTAAAAAGGAAATCGGTCGATTCACATTTACTCATTATCATACTTTTGGAGTTATAGAAGAGGAAACTTTGATAAATAAGATTTTGTATTATTATACTTGATTTCTAAGTCTGTTAAGATAAATAAATTAGATCATTTACAATATATGTATACAATCTTAACCCCAATAGTAGTAAGATTTGCCTACCTATTTTGTATTATGATAAAAGTGTTATTTTGCCTAAATATCAAATAGTACAAAAGGGTATTGTGATATTTTGAATCATTTCCAACTATTTCTCAAACCACATTTCTGATGAATTGAGATTTGCTATCTTTTTATGTGTTCCGATGACAAATTTTGTTTTCTTATTATTATTAACATGATAGGTTCTTATAAAATAGATTTATATAAAAATTAGTTAAAAAAATATGAATTATGAATTTATATGACACTAAATAATTCGTTAAGAAAAAGTAAATATACAACAACGTAAACTTCTGCTTAATATTTCCTTGTAGGTGTTTAGAAGAAAAAAAACCATATTATCACTTAAAAATGGAACCGTATTTTTTTTTATTTTTAGAAATTTGTAATTCTATTTATGTAAATTTAAAACAAATAAAAACAATTGATATAGTACCTACATAAATATTCGAGAACAAAAAACAATAATAATCTTTTTATTGAGATTAAGATGTAGAGAAGTAAGAATCTTATTTACATAACATAAATGATCATTATGTTTTTATGCGTCTGCATACTTTTTCTAACACTTATTATAAATATACATATATATCATCATACCTTTTTTATAATATAGAGAAAAGAATTGGTATTTTTCAGTAGATGTATTGTATATATGTGTGTGTGCAGATATGTACGTATATATTTTACATTGGCGAAATTTTCAATTTAAAAAAGTGTCTGTCCCAAATGGAAAACACAATTTGCATATCGTTTCAATATTTTTCAGCTTTAGAAGTTACGGTAAATTGTTTTTTATATTCGTGAATACGATTATGCAACGTATACATTACATACACTAAGGTTAATATTTGAAAAATATATTCCCTAGTTTTATAGTCAGTTTGGTTTTACTATACATAACATATATGTACGAAGTACGATGATATAATGTTTACTCAGCTTTAATATATATATATAAAGACAAAGAGTCAATAACAAAACACATTAAAGTTAAAACTTCTTTCAGTCCTTCATATAGAGTGTCTGCGCTCTGATATGATAGAAAAAGAATTTATAAACATATAATGTCATAATGGTTTTATCCAATTCATCTTTCAACTAGAGTTATACTCTCGGATATTTACTCAGTACTTTTTTTCCTATATATAATATATTCACCTACAAATGCATACAGATGTACTTTAAACCCATTAACAGAAGTAGAAATTTTGTTATATATGTACATATGTATATATCCTATAGGATAATTAGTTTCACTAAAATCTCGGGATTTAATTAAAAAACGTTAACCTTTCGTTCAAGTTATGGAGTAAAATTTTAAATTTAAATAATTAGAAATCCACTCAAGATAATACCTCAGTATAAATAGGTAATTTGATAAATCACTAGTTCATATTTTGTTACCCTGTAACATCTCTTGATTATTTTTATAAAAAAGTTGAAGACTTGACTTAAATTGTTTTGGCGTAGCTGTTCAGGTTCAAATACAAATCGAGTTTTTCTGAAGAATATTCAACCCTTTAACAAATCAAATCATTAATTCTAGCTGCGAGTCCTCATTTATTCCACAGATTAAAAAACTTAATCTTCATAATCTTTGTCTAGCTTCTGATATGATTTAGAAAACTAGAAACTACTTTTGCATATACATATATATACTTTTGAAGATAGAAAATGAATTCCGAAATTACAAACAGTGAAAAGTGGAAATTTTATAATTTTTTTTCTTTTTCTTTCTCACAAATATAAATATTTAATCTACAAAAACTCTGTGCCACAAACTGTAAAACAACATATTTATAGTTTAGCCGTAATCTCAACATTAAATTGCCTTTTTATTCTTATTACCATACAATGGTGCAGACTGTAGACTCACTCTTAAAGGTTTAACATATTAAAAGTATAAAATTCATAATTATTTAATTAATTCAAAAGAAATTCCACTTTTCTTTATTATTCTTTTTGAGTCAAATTTCTTAATTAATATTAAAATTTACATAAAAGTTACTTTTTCCAAAAAATTAATAAAGTTAAAAATATGTGGGGCTTTTTGATCAAATCATATTGCGACGTTCCGCTGTGATGAAATTTTTTTTTTAATAAATATTCATACTGATTGTGTAGCACCAAATTGCTTCAATTTTTTTTTTATTTATGCAATCATTATTTTTTCAAACATTACAAACGAGAAAATACTTTAATCAACCTTTTGCTATTTTATATATATACATATATCGTTTTCCATAACATTTGTATGTGGGAAATATGTACATTTTCATATTTAAAACATTTATATGATTATATTCTTGTCAGAAAGATAAAAACCTACATACATATGCATGCAATGTATTTGACGTTTATTGTGTAACATACATTTTCACATACCTACTCCTACATACATAAATATGTATGAATAAATCCGTAAAAATATCAAACTCAACCGAAACTTTGATCAAAAGACATTTCATTTATGTCGACCTAAAAATTCAACCATAAACATTAAGAGACATGACATATATACTTTTATTCAAAAATATAATATATACCTACCCTTTAAAGTTATGCTCATATATGGGGATAAAAAAAAAAAAGGACGACTCACAATAAATAAAATCCACGTGTCCAATATTATATGCGGTATAAAATTTCCCACTAAATTAAATGACAAATGACGTAAAATTTGTCATCAAAAACGTGTTGGCATTTGTACAATATCAATATCCTTTTCTCTCCTCATTAAAAATGGTATTTTTTATATCCGCACATTAAACCCAAATCAAAAGATTTATTTTATTTGTTCACGTCAGCTATATATAACATAATTTTGTACGAAATAAATCATCAGAACAACCATAAATAATCTTTAAAAAGCTTCTGTTTCATGGTCACAATTTTCTAACGTTCTAACCGCATACTTAATCCATCAATCCACAAGACTCAACTCAAATGCCCATATACATACATACATACAGATATTATAGTACGTAGGATACATATACAGATGCATACTTTAAATGGGAAATTTTTTCGATCTATTTTACATGTACATATACATAATATTAGTGGAAAAAGAGGAAAATTCTATTACAGCACAAATACAAATAACAAACAAAAAATTGGGGAAAATTTTGATTATGCGCAATGGGCATAGTGTGTCGGCAATGTTTTATATATATAGTATATATGAACACTTTCCATGTAAAGTATAATGTCGATCTCTGCTCTGATAAACCCGTTATGGTTTTTACAGTTTAGATAAGACTTGACTTTCAGTATCCTTAGCTTAATGCCAAAAATTTATTATCATTTTCAGTTCAGGTAAAAGTCAAAGTATAGGTACACCAGTCTTTAAATAAAGATAAAATGATTGTGATAAGTAATATGGTAATTCTGAGAGTGAATACACTTAGAAGTGGTTTTTACAAGAACAAAGAAAATTGCTAAAGTTTACATTTAAGCTATGCATAATTGCTAAGCATATTAATATATGTAATATATGTATGTAATGTATATGATTAATTAGGACTTTTGAGGACAAAAAAGATGCACGTATAATTCTTAAGATGGCTACCTCTTCTATTCTAAGTAAATTAGTCATTTACGACAGGTGGGCATGCATATTGTATATAAACATCCACGTTAATTAATATGTCTCATGAAAATAGCCGAGACAAATTTTTGAATGGTTTCTACATAACATTCAATCAGTTTTGCTAGAGCTGACCCTACAAAAAATTATGTTTATGTTGGTTTTGTCCAATTTTTTTGCTATAAATTTTAGATGCAATTATCAAAATATCACTACCAAAGTGTTTTCTATATGTAGTCTCGAAAATATCTCTTTTTTGGCAACTAAAAAAAAAAAATCAAAATCGATTTTATTGACTTGGTCACTTCTGGCTAAATACCCAATAGTTATGATATGCACTTAGGAACAAAATACAGAATCCCAGAACAGAACGGAACACGTTCAACTGAATATAAGATTCAACAATTATATGATAGTTTCTGTGAATTCTCATTAGGTAATCTATGCCTTGGTATATAAATGGTTTATTCAACCAAATAACTGAACTTGTTATGTATGGTAAATAGTTTATTGTTTAATTACCCGAAAACAATTTAAGCTGACCGACAAATATGAGAATTAATAAGAAATAACTATTGTTCTCCATAGGTTTATTGATCAATTCAATCATTTTGATGTGTAGGCATTGGTGTTTTGGTGTAAAAATGTTGAATACCATCGATCTACAATTCTAATATCTATATTTAGACTCCAGTTTGCTATTATTCACGTCACTGACAGAACTGGATACTCTCCATACAAATTTTTATGTCTCTCATCGATTAGTTGAAAAAAATGGAATATGGGAGTAGATGGATTTCGTCCATTTTCCAATGACAATTTGCCCAAAGCCCTATTTCAAGTTTCAAGCGAACGACCGAACGAATGCGTTAACAAAATTGTTTCTTCTTAACCCTTTAATCGACAAGACCGTCTATAGACTATAGGGTTGTCATTATAACCCATTTATTTCTTAATTCCGGCTACAAACGGTCTTCCACCTTTTGCACATGGCGACAAAACCAATAAAAATATCGACAAACCAAAGTACCAAAGTTACTCTTAGTAAATTACCTGCTATTTCTATCTTACCGATTAAAGGGTTAATTTTCGGCTACAACTACTAAACCAGTTTTGGGTACATTTCTGCTTCAGCTCTAGTAAAAATATTTCCGAATTGTGACATGAAACCAAAGCTTTCACAATATTATATTACATAATAACTCAGGGCCCTTTTGTAAAAATTATATAATGATTGAAAATTGATTTTTATGATTTATTTTATGAATAACTCGAAAAAATAAATGCAAAGGTATTTAAATTTAATTAGATTATGTTTTATTTACTTAAAAATATTTACATAAATTATAAGTATACATTTAAGTATATTGATATAGCTGGGAAGTTTTATTGTTCCATTTTAATCAGCACTGATCATTTTACTCTCTTTCACATAAAAACTATGATGAAAAGCTTTTGTTTGCTTTTCCTTGTTATACGTTTGTATACAAAATTTCATGTCACAATAATTCACATACCTCCATACTATATTATATGAGTAGAACGTGGTACAGAATTATGTGCAGAAAATATGAAGTACAAATAGTATGTACGTACATAAATACTTGTATGGTACACATACATTGTTCATATAACAGTATTCTCTATAGCTTAAGGCATCATACACTTAATAAATTGCTGCAGCTACACCCGACATGAATATCAGATTGTGGTTGTCCTTGGCAGGTTAACATATTTATACCTTCATGATTAAACCATATGGTTTATACATACATACATACATACATATCTACCATATCGTAAAACTTGGTGTGCCCTAAAATATGTCGACAAACCAGCCAATTTACGCTATAACTTCCCTAATGAGAAAATCATAATATTATAGCAGAAACTTCAGTCTCTGGCATAAAAGCGTGAATAATTCTTTATCCCACCCCCATATTAATGAATGAGTGTTTCCTCTTGTAGTATGTCGAATTAGAAAAGATTTACAAATGAGTAACAGAATTCATTAAGGTTGCTTGGAAAATTATTGTTCTAGAAATCCAGACGGAAATGTTTTATTAACAAGAAATAAGTATATTCTGCTTATATAGGGTTGACAGACGCCTTCTCTTTTTTCACATGTACCTTTTTTTTCCTCTTTTATTGTCTGACCAAATAATTTTTTGTTTATTTAACTTTTCGACTACGTATTTATCTTTAATTTGCTCTTTGTACCTTTTCTTAAAAAGATTTTTTTTAAAAGTTAACCATTTGGTAACCCTAATTGTACATACATATATATAGGTAACTGTATATAACCAGTAAATATATAAACCTACTTTCCTCCCTATAATAATATTTAACATATTATAGTGATCATCATATTCATACATATTCATAAAGATTTTCCTTTAGTAGACTAAAAAAACACATCATTTATGTGTTTGTAAGTTTTTAAATCATATTTATTCTTATACCTACTATTTGCGTAACTAGAGTTTCCTCGTATGGAGATGGAGACTATAAAGTCACATACAGTGACAGTAAATTTTGTATAAATTGTATAAATAAATAAATAAACGTCGTTGGACAGATTTATCACACTACATATTTACCTTATACCAGCTACTAGACAAGTTTTTGAAATCTTCTCGAACCAACCTAGAACAGAGAGCGTTAGGGTTTAATAGAGTCGCGGAGCATAATACAATTAAAGTCACGGTTAATTACGACGTCATTCTGAGCGTAACTAGGTCTACAGTCTAGGAGCCTATCTAAAGTATAGTTCTGCAGTTCTTTTTTTATCAAACTATTAGCATACAACTTTATAATTTTTTTTAAAAATGACCGTTCACTATCAGAATAACGTAACTAAAGAAAACCTCCTTTATCCAAAATGGTTGTGGGTAATGTTGATCACCTAACCACCATTTTAACATTTTATTTTAAAACCACCGCTTAAGATATTTCTATAGACGTACATACTCCCTCTACTCTACATCAATAAAAGTTGCTAACGCGATTATTATATTTTAAACCATTATGCAAAAGTTTTATAAAAAAGCGTATTTTAAATGCATCGAATTTGTTATTCACTTTTACAACACAATTTATATGAAAATCTGTAAAATCCCTGCTTATAAAACGTATTAACAGGGATTTTCCTCTATGTGTATTTTGTTTGTTTTTTGTTCAGATACGAAATCAGTAGATATATAGATTTGTAAAAGTAGTCAAAAATGTGTAGAAACCGGTACTATTGTTAAAAATTATATTAAAAAATTATTTAGACGAATATTTTCAAAATATAAAAAAAAAATAATAATATTACATATGTAATGTATGTATGTAATAATAAATGTAATAAAAAATATGTCAATGGATTTATTTGAAGACAGCACTGTTGTAAAATGTCAATATACAACAAAAACTAACAACACAAGAACATATAATACTTAATATTTAAGATTTGTTATGAATTTCATTGTTATTTTTGGTAAGTTGTATATAAAAAATGATTAAAATGTGAAATTAAACTCGCATCAGCTTAACATTTCAATAATTTTTATATAAGGAGAAAAAAACGGATGATTACAAACCAAGAGGGTCAAGTCGAAGGAAATATTATCACGGATAATATTACACATTCATACAATTAAAGATCTAGTAATTCCAGAAAAAAAAACTGCGACAGTATCTGAATTAAGAAAAACTTTAAGTAAGTAGGCATCTATTCTGATTAATTACATTTTTAAATATTTAACGGAAGCAAATTTACTTTAATGGTTCAGAAAGATCCTTTTCTTAGAGACTATAGTATAATTTAGTAGATATAAAGTGCGCAGTTTGTTAAATTAAGGGAATTAAAATAGTTACTTTTTTTTAAAATCCGATCTCTTAGATACTACACTCTGCGTAAAGGTCTAATAGTCAACTTTCTTTCGTTAATGTTTCGTATAATATGCCCTGCTAAAAGTTATCGTTTGCTTATTGCTCAACGTAATGGCTTCAATGGTACTTTCAATAATACTTTCTGCGGATAACCTTTGGATAAAATATGGACAATGTATGTACGTACATATATGCGCAGTGTTTGATGGGACGTAGTGAAAAAGTGGACGAAATTTGGTCAATCCAATTATTAATAACTCCTTCATATCGTATATACGACACGAATTGTTCAATGATATGAAAATAAAATTTATTTACGCACTAATCGAAAAGAAAACTACATTGTACATTATACAATACATATAGAAAACCAGCAATATATAAATAACAAATATACTTTTCTTTTTTTTTTTACAATACGAAAAATAACAATTTTTTTTCAATTTCTAAACGACTTCAATTATTTTTTTATTGAACGATTTTTTTTATTATATATATGTTCGTATATATATATAGGTACATTAAGCATATCTCAAGCTTGGAAATTCCTTTGAAATATTTAGCAGCTAAGCTCTTTCACACAAATTCGATTGCCTGTTATTGAATTACAAAACTTGAAAGCTATTTCCATTACCTCTTCGAATATGTACTTGACTTTTGCACCCCATAAAACCAATTCAGTACTTTAGAATTTTCATTCACGTATTCGGTAACTATATACAATACATATACATATATTCAACCCTTATATAATGTACGTACTACATATAGAAATAGAAATACATACTCTCTAACTAGGTACCTTCATGTGGGCAAGAAATATATTTTTAAGACTCAATAGGAAAACAAAGATTTCCCGATATGTACGAATTTTAAATTGAATTTATAAGGACCAAAAAAAAAAGAAGGCGTTTTGCAGCATTTCTATCCAGGTGTTTCTGCCTTGCAAATATACATTGGGTGGCTGAACAATTACTTAATTAACATTCTATTTGAGCGGCGATGTGGAATATTGCTCATTAATAGCATATGTGTGAGCGATAACAATTTCGTGCATAATAGCATAAATGAGCAAAGTTCTGTAAGTAATCACATTATAATAAATTGCTCCAAAGTGTGGGGTTGTTCAAGCAAACTAAAGATAAGTTGATTGAAAATTGCAAATAGCGTGTCCTATTTTAACTCTCAAGATAAATTGGAGATATGCCAGTACGATACCTTTAGTTTGATTTATAAAATGAACTGGAATCGTTTACTATAATCTAATGTACATAATCTATATAATGTATACACGATTTCGGCCATTACATATAATTTATCTAAATTGACAACTTTAATTTAAATTTAAATTCGATTCTGTCGATACAAAAATACTTTATGTTTCTTCTTTCATAGTCGACCATATTACGTTTTGAAATTAATCCATAGAAATGCATTTCACTTTCGTTACGTTACATATATACATGGCAGTAGTTTTTAATAGAGGACATTGTAATCCCCATATGTATATAACAAGCCTTTTCTGTGCAAAAGTTAAAATCGCTCATAGCAGCCATATCTATCATAGCTTGCCTCTAAATTCAACTTATGATAGTTTTTACTTAAAAGTATATTCTACCCCAAAATCCTATGAGCGCTCATAGCTGAAAATCGCTCATAACTTAAAATCGACATACTAGACGTATTTCAACCATAATTGATTATCATAAGTGACAATTCTGTGCATTTTTTTAATAAAATTTGTGAAAAGGACGTTTGCTGGAATTATTTTTAAATATTTATATCAAACATTTTATTAAAAAAAAAATCACAACAACAAAATACACTAATACGATAAAAGAAACAACATTTTTATTTATATTTGATAGGCTGAAAAAATGAACTATGTATTCAGTATATCTCTTTTGATTAGTAAAGATTATTTTACTTAAATATAGACCTTGAATATATTATGTATTGTTATAAAATACCTACATACATTAGCATTAGGGATCAGGGTAATATGCTCTTAATGAAAGCTTAAAACATTAAGAATCCTATTTTGAATCGTTGAAAGTATAAATATTCCCTTTTTTACCGACGAAAAGCTTTATTACAAGCTTTGGCTGAACAATAGTTTAATATACAATACACCATGTGTGACGCATAGTTTATTTATTTTTTTTTTTTTAAATATTAGATGGTTCAAATTAAAGTACAATATTCAATATCAAATCATATATCATGGATAAATCAATGGAGGAACATTTAAAAATAAATAAATTATTATATTTCAAAGGAAAAATATCAAATTTATATAAATATTCGAAGAACCTTACTGGGGAAAAAAAACGTTTAGGAGATTTTTTTTTTCTGCCTAAAGATATTATCCTAAAATTAATATTAATGTTTTTACTCACCTTATAGCTTTAGTTGTCAAACATTGATGCGAAATGAAGTAGGAACACTCAATTCTCAATTTATTTTGTTGATAAATATTTATTTTCAAGAATATTATTCACAAGTCTCACGTGAAAACGAGACTTCATTTTAAAACACACACCCACACACTAAATACTAAATACACACGCTCGAAATATTTTTTAATTTTAATTATTTAACGCGACGTAATTACATTGAAATATAATAACTGACTAACTTTGATAAAAATGTCTACTATGGATGATAATTATGAGAGAAATCATTGAGTGAAGTATTTTACCGTTTTTTTTTTGTTAGTTGGAGGACGCAATGAATTATCTTTAATGAGTGAGTGAGAGTTTGGTGCGTATAATAAAATTAGAGCAAAAACAAATCCTTTGTACTCAAATTGTACAGTAGGGTACAAAAATGATTGAACTATAATCAATTAATTAGGTTTGTAATATAATAGAATAAATTTTTGAGAATAACATTATAACGTAATTGCAACGGAAAATTAATATCGTTTCTGAAAATTCAAACAAAATTTGATATATGTACATGTGTAGGTATTATTGAAACAAAATGAATTATGTTATGAATTTTTTATCAGTTTTCCAACACTGGATTTAGAATGACAAATTTTTAAATTTGAAATCACTTATCTATCAATCGGTTAATTAATATAAAAATAATGAAACAAAGTAAATGTTGGTGCAGCAATTTAATTTATTTTCGTATATATGTATGTCCTTTTTACACATTACTATTTTATAGCCCAACACATATACAATATATATTTTATTTAAATAATTACTTATATAATGTTTATTAATTAAATGTTCGCAAAAAAGTTTTTTTTTCTAATTTTTTTTTTTTTTTAATTTTAATACATTTCTATACATTTACTTAATGTAATATTCATATAATTTATATAATAATACATAATCATAATAAACATAATAATATTAATTTTGTAAATATTTATATATAATAAAGTAATTAATAAATTTTAAAAATGTTACATTTCAGCTCTTTCTTCGTTTTTTTTTTTAAATTTCGGAATTTTTCAAAATCAACAATAACTGCCCAAAATAATGAAGAAGGAGAGAAACAAAAATCGGTGCTGTACAAGTTTCTTTTCCTTTTTGTGTTGATAAAAAACCACTTTTTATCGCACAAATTTGTCAAATTTTCAGTGTACTTGGGCATCTAAAAAAATATGATTTCTTTAGAATTCCTATTTTTGTAGTTTTTTTTTGTTTTTGTTTGTTTTTTATTTTTTGTTTCTTTTATTTCGTTTTTTGGAATTGTGAACATATTATAAATTATTGATAACAACCAATAGCAAAAACAGCAATTTATTCTAAGTTTTTTCCTATTTATTTATTGAAAGCTATTTAAAGGAGATTAATTTTAAAATTATTATTTTAAAAGTTTTTTTATTATCAACATTAATTAGGTTTTGTATTTTTTTTTTTTTATTTATTTTATTTAATCGTATGTCGTTGAATAAATATGATTTCTCTTTTAAAATTATGAATTTTTTTCTTTTTTGTATATTAAACAAAATCAAATTTATTTTAATTTTCAACAATTTCATTATATATGTCAAAATGAAATGAAATTGTTCAAAAAACATTTTAACATTTGAAACATATTTTTTTTAATTTTAATTTTTTGTATTTTTTTTTTCTAAACTGGAAATAGGTTATGATATTTTATGTATATTATTGATTACATCGAGGATATAGTATGGTTCTGAGATTTTCTCTTTTTTTCATTTATTATTTATTTATTTATTTATTTATTTATTTATATGTATCTGCTGTATTATGTTTAATTAGTTCAAGTGTCTGATTTTTTTTAAGAACGCTTTTGGTGTTATTTATATATATGTACTTTTCAGTAAGTAATATGTATAGAGTTTATTAATTTAAATATTGTATGTAGTGAAAATACACACACCATATGTTTAATGTGTGATAGCAACCCCCGAATTGTTTACAATTTGTACCTTTTAAACAATTTAAAAAATCGAAATTTTTCAAATTGGTCTGAAGGTAAATTTTTGTTTTGTTTTTTTGGAATTTCTTATAATGATTTTAATATGTGATTGACATATATAGGTATTTAGTCTAAAAAATAATTTTTTAGATGTTTTCGTGTGTATTATAGTTGATAAACTGATCTCAAAACACAATATACTTATATAGTTGGTATTTTTTTTTCTTTTTTCTAATATTAAAATTAATTTTAATTTTTGGAAATAAATTTTGGTGTTTAAAGTTTGTGATTGATAGGTGTATCTTGTGCCACAGCAGCGGCCGCAGCAGCAGCCGGGGCAGCAGCAGGTGGAGGTGGTGCTGGCATATATTGGGGTGGTGCCATCATTACTTGCTGTTGTTGCTTTTCTTCGGGCATGAATTTTACTGTATAGAAAAATTTTAATTATTAATTATTAATTATAAATAATTACATCATTTAATAAGACTCGAAGTGATTTGTTGATATATTTGAGTAGAGGTTTTGTTTTTGTTTAATTTTAGAACATTTTTTTTTTCAATCTGTAATGATCTTAGGATTTTCTATATTTTAAAAATTGTAGAAATGCTCGGCATTGTGTTTATCTGTAGTACTAACTGGCAAAATGTTCAAAATTTGTGTTAATACATAGGACAAAAAGATTATTTTTTTTTTTTATTATGAACTTATTAAAATATGTTTGGCAACTGTTATGAATGATTATTGAATACAAAAATTGTCTTTCATGTAGAAGGTTTATTTTGAACTTTTAAAAATATAAAAGATTAAAAGTTTTGCGTTCAAACAAATATTAAAAAATAAATCTTTCAAACCAACCACGGTTTTAAGATTCTAAAATTTTTTTTTTTTTTTAATACTGAAAAAATTTAAATCGGAACTGCAATAGATTTTAAAAATTAATCTAAATTATAAATAAATATAAAAAAAAAATTATTGCTGCACCCTCACTATATTTATAGATATCGTTTTTAGTATATTGTCAATTTTTTAATGTATCTGTTGTGTGTTCATTTGTTTTGTCTGTTGTCTTTCTTGAGTGTCATAAAGAAAAAGTAAATTCAGAAATCGATCATCTACTATTTTTTTTCATAATTATTTGTCTTTGTGCAAATTTTTTAATTTACAGAAAATTTTGAAATGAAAATAACTCTGTTTTTATTTGTAACAAATTGTTGATTTAGTATTTTAAAATGAATAAATAAAATGCTTATATCAAACAACTGTTCTAATATTCAACAAATAAATGTCTACATAATTTTTAAAAAAAAGACTATAAAATAATTTTGTATGTACTCATAGATGATCAATTTCATCATGCTAATTGAAGGAAAAATGTAAAAATGTAATAAGAATTAGTGCAGAATAATATGCATAGATGTTTGTAAAATATATTTGAGATATATATATATATATATAAAGAGTGTAATAAAGTTTACTGGTCGTTGATATATTAAAATTTTAATTTATCATAATTTCTCAAATATTACATGTGTTGACTGAACGGCTGCGTTGCGTGTTTTTTAATTTTTATCATTTAACTATAATACCGATAGCTTAAAAGCAGCAATTCATAAAGCTTTCTACTATCAGTGAATGCCTTTCTGATTTATTTATTTTTTATATGAAAAACGCATGCAAAACATCAATTAATATTTATTTAAATTATATTTTTATGTATGTATTGTACATATATACAAATATACATATAGGTATTTATTTACAGTTTAAAACAAATAATCAAATAAATAAAATTTTAACTTTTAAACATGCTGTAATAAAATTAAGTATTTAAATTTTAAATGTCATTAATGAATTTGATAGGTCGTTGGATTAAGTTTTGAAGATTGAGTTTAATTTTATTTTATTTAATAGAAGCTATAATTGAAATTATTTTAATTAATTCCTAAAACTTTCTTCGTCTCTTGATATATTTATATATACATATGATAAACCTCAAGTAGTTTTCCAGTTTAGTAATTTGCATAAATATTAAAATTCAAACATTTCTCTTAAGCGTACAATATGTGGTATGTTAAATTATTCCATATTCGCTTTATTTAAATTTTTGTTAAGATTTAAAGTAAGTAATGTAATGAAAGAAAATATTTTTTTATTTTTTTCTCTATGGACCGTTTCCTTAAAATATTTCGGAAGGTTTTCAGTCATGCTGGTATGCCCTGGCATCAAAATTCAAGTATATTGAAAATTTAAATCGATCACAAATAAAAGCTGACAACAAAATTAATAAAAACATTTTTTTTAAAAATTATTTTATTCATTTTTGAAAGTTTTAAAATTTTGAATTGTTCACTGTTATTTATTTAATAGCAAAAAATATCCACACCTACATATCTACTCTAAACATATTGTTTTTTTTTTTTAATTCTATATTCAAAACTTATTCCAACTTTTTTTTATTGAAAAATACTCAAAAACAACATATGTAGTCAAATTACCTACAAATATTTAATTAAATTTAACAAAAAAACGTTTCGCAATTCTATTCAGTCAATATTTATAGCAAAGCGAACTATAATTACCATTTATAGAAAATTCTAATAGCAAAAAAAAATGTTGGCAATAGTAACATTTTGAAAGCTTAAATTACAACTCAAGTCAAACGAAGAAAGACATCAGATTACTTTCGAAGAATACTTCTAGTAACTGGAGTTTTTAGTTAGGTAGTTTAGGTAGTCTATACAAATATTACGTAGGTACATACAGAAAGTAAGGAGTTTTAGTGTTGCAGTTTTTTTTTTACTATTCATTTGATATAATTCAATTAATAAATACTTTGTTTAACATTTTTTACGAAACATATTTTATAACAATTATTTACACCAACACAATAAATAAATAAATAAAAATGCTGACATTCAATAATTGAATTGAATTCTCAACCAAGAGATACTAATCTCGCTACAGAAGGAATATACAATAAACCTACATCTGACAGAAAATTTGTGGAAAAACATTTTTATCTCTTTATTTTTCCGTACCCCCATCATATGACTGATTATATAAAATGATAAAAACCTACGGTACAAGTGAAACTTACACTGAACATCAAAAGTATTCGAAACAATTTGTTGTAACATTTTGAAACCTCTGACTAATGATCGCTAAGTATAGTAAGGCTGCTTACCAGAAAAATTAAAGTTCCTGTATCTTCGATAAAAAGTCTCAGTTCTTAATTTGATCGCAAATCCACGTTTGTTCTTCAAACATACAAACAAATAGCAAGAAGGAAATTTAGAAACTCAATTCTAAGGATTCTAAGCAAAGAAAAAAAACTAAAATTTTCTCTTTAAACCATTGATTACTCAATGGGCTATCGCCGATCTATATACTGCCCCATTTTGGTATTTTTGTGTTAAGTTAACTCTACTCTAATGTACTCGCGTTTAACAACTGCATCCATATATAGAGGTAATCGACAATATGTACACAATAAAAAGAAAACCTGGGTTACCTACAGATTTATTGGACTGGTGTAAATATACTCTAACGATTTGAATTATATCACAAAAGATTTGAATTTTATAATTTTACAAAAAAAAAAAAACGAAAAGAAAAACCAAAAAAAATGTGGTACGATTACAATTCACAGCCAATTAAAAAAAAAATCAATAAATCAAAATTTCAAAAAAAAAACATACTTTACGACATTTAATTTTCTAATTTTTAATTATTTATTTTGCTATTTACGTGTGCGTCGAACCTGGTTTTATTGGTATTTGAGAATATTTAGGCGAAAACTGGCGATTTAATTTTACTAGCCGTCTACATGAAGTTTGCTATAATTGAATAAAAAATAATCATAATTTTAATCATAAAAATAATAATTTTTGTTTTTGTTTTTTTTTTTTCATCGAAAAACCAAAAGTTAAAGAAATTATTTAGCAAATTAAATTTATATCCAAAAATATTTAATTTAAAATTCAATTATTTTCAACTGAATATCGTTTTTGTACTAAAAATATTTGATGTGAATATTAAATACGTTTGGTAAAAGATTTTTTTTTTCTTATATACTTACATACAATTATACCAACTATTACCAGACCAATTACCCCCATTATTATCATCATCTGTAAAAAAATAAATTAAATATTGAAATTATGGTCTTGGTACAAAAATATGCTATGTCCTTATTCTTAACTTTACAAAAGAAAAATTAGCTTATTCGTCGGAATTATTTTTCCTAATGGGCCCTAAATTCGATTTTTTGTTGTTGATGATTGAAATTGTATTTGAATTCCATTGTTGTTCGATTTTAAATCCGAGGTAAGGGGACCGACAAGAATAAAGAATTCTTTATAAAGCAGAAATAGGGGAAATATATTTTTTTTTTGAAAATGTAGATGTAGACGTTTAAGAACCGCGCTCAATTTTTAAATATCAAAATGTGGTATTAGAATTATTTTTTTTAATCACAACAATAATCTGTCCTCACATCTATGTATGTGGAAGCAGAAAATAAAAATTTTTTCACATATAAATTTATTCAAATGATTTTTGACAGTATTTGCACATTGGGTGGTGATGACAAAATTATTTTTTTTTTATAGGAAAACCCTCGAATAATTCTAAATCCCAGCAGTTATTATGGTCATTATGGTCATTATAACTAATCACAGATGTTGTAGAGATAAAATCGGATTGTTCCAACAACAAAAAAAGTGCGAAGAGGTGACTCAATATGAAGGGAGGATGAAAACATATAAACATTTTCTATGGGAAGTGTAGTCGAGGGAGTTATTTTGTCCATTTTCAATTCAAAAACTTTAACGCGTCAATGAAACTATTTAGAAATTTTGTAACTTTGATTGCAAAAGATGCAGTGATTCAAATCAACAACATCGTAACGTTACATTGTAGTTGCACACTAACGAATTCTTAATCTTATCATAACCATCGTATTAAAATAGTTTCAATGCCGTTATGCGAACTCAGATCGATTATTTGTCATTAATTTAAATAATTCAAGAAGTTAATAAGACGAAGAAGTTTAACAACAGAATTATTATCTTAAAATTGTATATTTTTAGCAAATTATATGAAAAACCCCTCTCAAACTCAATTATTAAATTTAAAAATTACTGTAAGTGTAGGTGTACCTAATGTACATATTGTAGAATAATAATTCTCAATAGCTGGAAATGGATAATTCTGATAATTCATCTATTCATCAGATAGTCTATTAAGTGAACAATTCTAAAGCAGTAAATATACCTAGTCGTAGGTGTAATATTAACATTATTCGTTGTTTGTATAAACAAAGCGTGGGATGTTCAGCAAGCTTTATATTTGATTATTTCACCTTTGGTAAATAGGCAAAAATACGTGAGCATAAAAGCGTCTCTATTCTATAAATCTTGTTTATATATTGTCAGTGAAGGCTTTATGGAATTAATTGGAAGATTCTTTTAAGTATTTTCTTTTTTATTTTATTTGAATTGTACTAATAATTAGAATTTCAGTGAAATTTATTTTTTTTATTGATATACGAAGTTCAAAAAATTAAATTGCCCAATAGTCCATCCTAAGCGCACCACTGGACTTTTTTTTACTCAGAAGATGTTATTATATATACAAATTTATTATGGATCTTATATACTCTTTGAAATATTAGATTACGATGTTACCTTTTGTATGTTGAAAATAACTGCGGGGTTTTACTGACCTTTAAATTCTGTAGCCAGAATTTTCTTTTCAATTTTCCGGCTTGTTGTTCAAACTGTGATGCGCCCTGTTGTAGTGCATCTGCTCTGTCGTCAAGTTCTGATAGCTTTTGATCTCGTTCTAATACTTTTTCTACATTAGTTTTCATAATATCGACAACCTAGAATTGAATTTAGATTTATTTTTCATATAATCGAACCGAACATTCATTGAGACAAGAATTGAATTAAATTGAAGACAATAATCTCGATTACCTCATCGACTTGTGCTTGTGTCTGTTGTAATCGTTTCTGTGCAGCAATCTGCTGTGGTGTTCTTGGTCCGCCAACAATTCCATCCTCATTTGGTTCGCCCGCGGGTGCAGGGGGTGCAAGTCCATCGGCCCTAAAAATGTTGATAATTATTGATGAAAAAATTCTTTATTAGATGTTGTTGTGATGATTTTTGAAATTTTTGAAAAACTTTAAGGAGGAAACTTTATATAATGTAGGTTATGTCATCGTGATATTTTTCTCTAATTTTTTCACCACTTTTAATTTGCCGTTTTATGGTGACTTCTAAACGTAGAACACTTCGGCATTATTTGTAAGCAAATAATACACCATGTTTATTATCTTATTTTGGCTTCGTAAGAGGATTTGTGTATGCGTTAGAAAATCCACTAATTTATGAAGTTCCTTAAATGCTTGTTTAACATTCTTTATAACTATAGATGTATATAACAAATGCAACAGATTGTGTGCCTATCTCTACAGTCTATATGAAATAAATATCCAAAAACCAGCCTTCACAGAATATATATTCCTAGTTATAGGTACCTAATCGATCCATATACAGATGGCTACAATCTACACATATGCATGTACTTCATTTAATACCAAACAAAAGTATATGATATGTACTTAGTATTTGGTATTCAAAGGGCCCCATTACATTTACATAGTAAAAGATATGCAGAATTTATGTACATTATTTTGGAGATTTTCGTAAAATGCATTTTAAGTTACATACATAAATAGTTCAAAAAATCGTTTAAAATAATTTAAAAAAAAACTAACTTTTCAGATTTTAAGTCAAATGTTATTCTTATTGCTTTCAAAATATTGCAACAAAACGCCTGAACCGATTTCACTAAGAATTTTGAATAAATTAAATTTAAAAAAAATATTTTGTCCAAAAATTTTTCGTTTTTTTAATTAGACTAATTATCTATAAAGTGGTCCAAAACTCTTTATTAAAATTTATTACGAAACCAAATCTTATACCGAATTTTAAATAATGTACAAAAATGCCTTAAAAGGTTTAGTTTCAAAAAACAAAAAAAAAAAAACAACACACCTAATTATTATATAAATTACCGAAAGAAATTTTAAAATCGATTTACGAAAATGCAAAAATTTTTGGGTTTCAATTTGAATCGGGAATTCGCTCTATCGTTCAAAAGCATCTTAGAAAAATGCATTCAATGACACCATTCACTACAATTGGGAAAGGTTACGAAAATCAATACCAAAATTGACACCCACCAAATATGTAACATTTTTTAAAATTTCTATGTGTATATACTGTATGTATGTATTTGTTTTGATATTTGTTTAATCTATAGAAATATTACTATGACAAAATCGACAAATAATAAAAACAACTGTAAAAAAAATAAAAAAAAAAAAAATTATTGTCGATATGTTATGGTAATTGTTAAAGTACACGATGATCAACTCATCTTAATAGCGTTAAAATAGCATCATGGAAGCATTTGTGTAAATATTTTAACACTAATCGTATAAACAACATTTGAATATTTATTTCAGTATGGAGATACGCGATATTGATATAAACTCAAATTATATCATTTAAACTGTATATTTTATTGAATCAGCATTATATTATGGCAAAAATAGGAAAAATATTTACAATCAACTCCACGTACACAATGTTCACTGAGAAAATGAAAAATTTTAGGAATTAAAACTTGAAAATGATCTAAAAAATTAAAGACAAAGAAAAATTATATTAAAATTAATATATTATAACATAACACCGAT
>JANSTT010009912.1:0-25202 GCA_026745375.1 Platyura marginata | reverse complement strand
GTTGTAAATAATAAACAAGTACGCATACGGGTATATTATAATCGGCGTAGCCAATTTTTCCTTCTTTACTGGTTAATACTAGAACTTACATTATATAATAATATCCCTCCTCCCAAATTTAAAGCTTATAGTCTTCATTCCTTCGGCTAAGAAAACACTAATAATAATATGAAAATGTGTTGGGGTATAGTACATAGTGTAGGCCGCTTTAAAACATTCTTAAAAAAAATTCGAATTTCTTGTTTTTAATTGTCTAAGAAAAACACTAATAATCTTTTAAAAATTATGAGGGATGGGTGAAGGAAGTGTACCTCTGCTAATCTTTTTATATATATATGTCAACAAGTCTTCCAAGATTAAACTATATTGAAAATGTTAGCTCTCGTTGTTGGTTTAATTAAAACGTCCTCAAAAAAGAAACCAAATATTCACCAGACTATTGATCAGACAACCTATTAAAAATATTTACAATGCTTACTTTCTGCTAACTTTATAACAGCTGATTTATTGAATGTTAACGGTCCAGTTTGGGTGTACGTCTGGTTGCTTTTGGAGTGGAAGGTCGCGGATTCAAGATCGACTGAGGATGAAACATGAAATGTTTTTCTCTGGTATGTTGATTTGAATCTGAGATTAGGTTGTTGGGTTGCACATAAAAACAGTCTAAATAATGACATTATCTCTAAAAATGGCAATGCTTAAAACTAGCGTTGAAATTTCGAGCATTTGTATGGTTTCTGTAAAAAGAACACCTCAAGTGCTGCTTTGTTCCACAAAAAAGAGCTTGTCATATCAATTGAGATAAATGTATCAACAGGGATGTCTAATGGGCCCATCTATTGAGGCCTATGAAATTTCGAGCCAATATTAGACAGATGAGTCATTAAGAATTTAACGTTTGATAATAGTAAACTCATAAAATTGACAATTCAACTTCCAGTTATGTAGTTCCTCTTCCTATACGACAATTTAATTCAAGAATTTTTATTTAAGTAAGACATTTAATTTTAAATAACTGTGATTAAACAAGTTAAAAAAAACTGCATCTTCTACACTTACATCAATAGAAATAGAAATTAATCATATGTTGATGATGGTACATTGCTGCATCCTAGATAACTCATTGGAAGTTCATTTTGAGTTATTATTTGCAATGCTGTGTTTATGGTATCGTCAGTAGGTTGCAAATTTCTTGTCTGTATTGTGATACCCGCTAAAAATGTTAATTAATTACGATGAATTTAGTATAGTTTTTTTTTTTTTTATTTCTTACGCTTATTCATATTGTTTAAACATGTGTATCCAACCAAAAAATGGTCAAAGTTTGTACCTAAAATAACGTAGATTAACCGTTTTGGTTCTGAAAAGAAAAAGTTTAATCTATATGAAAATCGATATATTTATTTCAATAAAATTTAATTAACCCTAATCACACCAGGTTATTTTTATGATAAACAAAACATGGAGATATTTTACTTAGCGAGAATAATTTACGTAAATTTATGCTAAAGGAAACTATTATTGGTAAATTTTACACCATATATGTATACATTGCCATACATTTATTCTATTCATAATTATTTCAAAAATAAAATGTGACCCAAAGACACAACCTGATATAATTAGGGTTAAATGGATGCCATTTGAGTATTACAAAGCATTCGCATCATTTCAATTTAAATATAATTTGCTAAAAAGTACTTTTTCAATGATAGTTAATACTTACGATGATTAGTAAGAGTAAACCAATCAAGTAGAATCACTCCCGGTTCTATGACTGTTCCATTTCCATTAATTGTAATCCATGTGCCATTCCTGCAGAGAATTTTATTGAAATTTTACCGATAATCATAATATTTATTGTTTTTAATTATGTACATCATTATTTCGGCATTTTTATTAAACGTATATTCACCAGTTTGGGTGTAATTACATTTTTCACACACAAATCGTTCTTCAATTCCATCATCATTTACATAATTTATCACTTCGTACCATCTTCCCATTAACTGTGATTTTTGTAATGAAAAAAATAAAATAAAAATTATAACACTATAAATCGATAGTTAATACTTAATAAATAACTATAGAAGTACCTACTTGTGAAAGATTAGCTATTGGAGCTGGATATGCATCATAGCATTGCATTGATGTATTTGTATAATTTGCAATTTCTACGAGCAATTCAGTTAAGTTAGTTTTGGTTGTGTCTCCTTTGCCCGTAATTAGTTTCGGACGGTTTGCACGTTTATTCCAATCATTAAGATAATAACTATTGTAATGATTATGACGGAAAATTTTGGCATCCAACAAATTATCCATTACAGCCATTAATACAAAAATTCCCAAGAACCTAATTTTGAAATTGAAAATGACTACAGTAAATCATCAATCAATTGTAATTAAATAATTTTCACATTTGGTCCAAATTAATATTATTAATTTTGACCTGTAAAACTTGAGACTTTAGAAAGTAAAAATAAATTTTCAAAATAATACCTTGAAAACATTTTTTAACAATTTTTCGGTAGTAAAAAAAATTTATTTTTATAGTTAACTTCTCGATAGGCTATAGTTAATGTTAAATCAGCTAATGATAAGAACACTTTCGTTGTGTTTACTTCTTATTAGACAATTAAATGAAAAGTTTACAAAATAGGCTATATTTATGTAGGTGTACAATACAATTGTACAATGAGATAAAAAAATTAACCCTATTAGGAATGCGATAGGTAGTTGTAGTAATATTTTTGTTATCTATTACTGTTATGGTATTTTTATTCATTTTGGTAGATAGGGGAGCGCGGGGTAATTGGAGCCACGGGGTAATAAGAACCACTTCAAAATAATGTGATTATTGCTTGTAACACATTATTTTACGGTGTGTATTTGGTATTTAAGTATCGAAAATGTAAAAAAATTTGTTTTATTTTATTTATTTTTTCTTAACAAAAAGAAGTAAGTGCGGTAATTAAAGCCAAATCGGTAAAGAGTAAATATCGGCCCATCCACGGACGAGCAAATTTGACGAGCATCATGCTGTGCGTTCAAATTAGACCGTGGATTGTGTTTCTTTGTGTTCGGGCGAACAGATTCAATGAAAATTCAAAAAATTTGATATTTGTGGGCGTGGCTGTTTAGTTAACAAGCAAACGAAAGTAGAATGCTCGGGAAGAAAATGATACTGGATGGCAAATTATTTAAAATTCTCGCAAAGCATATCCGTCCAATTTGTTTGTCGTGGATGGCTTAAGTTACGGTTTTAATTAATTCCTCAATAATTTTTCAGTAATTGGTATGACAAACACGCATATATAATTGCAACATGTATATTAAAAAATTTCATAACATAAACTGTGGTGTTTTCCATTACCCCATACACGCGGGAATAAGAAAAAAAATTATTTTGAAATTTTTTAAAAATTGTCAAGTAGAATTAAATTTAAAAAAAAAATTATTTCAAATTGAAGAAAATATAAATATACATTGTTTATTATAAAAATCTCATTCAGTTTAACAAATTATTAAAGTTCTTCCTTAAGTGACCCGCGCTCCTTTAATATGGTTATTCGTGATTAAGACAAAAGTAGTCTCTAAAACGATCACTGTGCTAACTATAGTTAACTATGACTAGATATATTAATAACTTTTTTTTAATGAGTAGGGTTTTTTGTATGCCTCGTGTAATGTGGCTCTATGAATATGTAAATTTTGTAATGTTTCAACAAAAATATTTATTTTTATTTTCATGTTTATCAAATATATGAATTTTTAGATTTGCGAAACTTGGTAAATTTCCATGTTTGTTATTTAAATTATATTTCGTTAAATTTATTAAGTAAATTTTAGAAAATAGTATAACATTCAATAATATATATGCGCACTATTAGATTTAAGTCATCTGCGTGACAAAAAAATAAGCAATCAAGGTAGTGCGTATGATTAAACTAATCGTAATTTCTGAAAATATGATTTAGTTTAGTTTTTCAATCCCCACTGTAATGCATTTAAATAACGTAATAGTCAGGAATCTTTCTAAATTCCTAGCTGATTGATATACGTACAAAGTGTACTGCAATAAATCGAAAAAATTTCACTTCAATCGCAACTAAATTGCATGTAAAGCAAAATGATTTAAATCGTAAACTAAATTAAGATCCAAAAATATGATTTTTTTTTAATTTAATTTACATTTACTATGAGAATATTTGACCATGATGATGATGAAGTATCCTAAAGAAAAACTCTAAAATATATTTCTGTAATTAAAAAAACAACTAATTTTTGTTAATAGGTTAAATATTTTTATTTATTAAAAATTAATTAAATACTAATTTTAAAAAATCTCCATTGTTGCAATTAATTCATTTTATACTTTGGTAATTTCAAAAATTTGTATTTGTGTAGGTTTCGACCAATGTTGAGCGATCAGTTTTGTGCTTGATTCGACATTTTCTTGTATGTATTGAATTTTCCATCAAAACTGTGAATTTATATTTACTAAAACTTCAAAAAGCAAATATTAGGAATTTACCAATCCAAAAATGTTTAATTATTATTATGTAATTTGAAGATATTGCCAATGACAACATATCCATCTTATATTATATAAGAAAATACAAAATTCGTACTCAAATACAATTTAATTAAAGAAACAGCATAAGGCAAAGTAAAACTACACTACAATAAAAAAAAGCTCAGTAAAAATACAATTTCGCAGAAAATAATTTTCTTTAAAATTAATAAAAATTCGTAAAAGTGGTTTGAGTTCGATCTGGATAACATTTCCCAAATAGTTGTTCTCGCAACGAATATTAGACTCTATACGGTTAAAAATTGGCCAGAAAACTTTGTAGAAACTTATTTTGTAAAAAATCGTAAAAGAGATTATTTATTTTTTAATTCTTTTTAATCTTCTTTTCTTCTGTTCTTTATGAACAATTCAAAAAAAATAACTCAAACACATCCCAAATATTCAATTGGTAATCCACTTTTGTGAATAATATCATATGCCTCGTCAATTGTAGATCTGGCTGGGTTTACTGATCTTGTTTGAATAACAACTTCAGCTAAAAAGAAGTTTTCGTTAGATACGTAAAAAAAAAAAAAAATTTGATAATCAAATCATAATTTGCTCTTACATTTATTGGTGGTATCTGCGCAAGTATATCCGACCAAAAAATATTTGGTTTTACTGCCAACAATTATGTATTTAAGTGTTTTTGGTTCTGAAAAAAAAAAGAAAAATTCTTAGATCTTTGACTAATATCTCATTAAAAATAAGCTCGAATTCCGATTTTGTGTAGGTTAACTAATTTATGGAAAAAAAAGTCTGTAACTAAACTTTAGGTTTAAAATGAAAAAAAAAAAATATTAAATACTTTTAGGTAGAGACTTTTAAGCTTATTAAAGTAAAATTTTATTTCCAATCTTTTTCCCTTATACATTTTTTTTTTGTTTTCTAAGAAAATATCGAGAAAATCATCAAAATATTCAAGTATAAACTGGGTGTTTTACATTACGATTTTTCTAAAAATTTAACATTATTTCGTAAAAATTAATTGATAGTATTTTGTTAGAAGACGAAAAAAAATTTATAAGAGAAAAAAAAAATACAAATAAAATTATTCTTGAAATAAGATTATCTTTAGAATAATATTTCCACAATTAACGATGTTATATGCGGACTATAGAAAGAATTTCAGAGATATTTTGTATAAACAAAAAAATCCACACTTATCTCAAAATACTGGTTTTTTACATAAAAAGGCATGAAATTCATTGTTCTTTAATTCAAATATTTTAAAAAATATGAAAATTCTATACCATTAGTCAAAAGTGTTCTCCAGTCTATAAGTACAACACCCGGATCAATCAATGTACCATTCCCATTAACAGTTATCCAATTACCGTTTCTAGAATATATGCAAATAGTTCACCATTTAATGAAATCAAAATCAAAATAAAATTGTCCATACTTCATCTGCATCTTGGCATGTTTATAAAATGTATTTTTGCTTGTTTTTGTATATGTGCACTCCTCACAGACAAATCGAACTTTACCTTCTGGGACATATTTCTCCGTTTCATACCAAGTGCCCATAAGCTGAAAAATATTGTAAATTCACACCCATAAACGAAAATATTCATCTGAGTTTTGTATGATTACCGGTGTTATGTCCGTAATTGGCTGTGGAGTTATACTTTCGCAGATTGGTGCATTGCCATGAGCTTCTGTATTCTGTTTGGGCTTTTTATGACATTTTTTAGCAAAAATTGATGTCGTACTTAAAACGAGAATATAAATTAGAAGAAATCTAAAAATATACATAAATAAGTAAATAATTCCTTAGATATATCTATAAAAACACTATACTTGAAATCCATTTTGAATCACCTTTCATTCGATTTAATTGATTTTTATAATAACGAATACGTCGACAAATTTTAACTAATGTAAATGATAGATGCATGTGTGGGTCTTACTCAATCTTCGAAATAAAAAAGTGTTAAATAAAATATAAATAAGAAGACTTCAATTAGCAACAACTGTTCAACACATAATACATGCAGACTTATTATGTGTACAATTGTACATACATACATAGGTACATATGTAATAAAGAAATACTACTAGATAATTAACCCTACTAGGTTTGGAAAAAAAACAATTAAGTGAGGGTCTTTGCCATTTTATGCCCTTTTATTATTATGCTAATATGTATTCGTAATTATAAAAATTCAAATTATAAGTAAAATCAGTAAAGAAGGAATAATAGGATACGCCGATTATAATATACCCGTATGCGTACTTGTTTATTATCTTCTATTTTGTCTGTACAACAAAGAAATATTCTTCTTTTTATGTCCTTTAACACCTCAAAGTAAGGCATAGGGATGAAACCACTGTCTCGATTCATTGCCAAGGCACCAATCTCATGTTTCATGTTTTCCCGACCAATTTTAGCTCATTTATTGTCGAGCGTTTCCACGTATTTTTTGGTCGTCCAGGTTTGCGGCTTTCTTGGGGATTCCAAAACAAGGCTTTACTTGCAGGACTTTCTAGCCTGCGTAGAAGGGTGACCAATCCATATCCATTTCCTCTTTTTTATGTGTAGCTCAATGGGGAACTCATCTGTTAATTTCCGTAGGTCAGTATCAGATATGACATTGGGCCAGAAGACTTTTAAGATTCGACGCAGATATTTGTTAATGAAGATCTGGAGTTTTCGTGTAATTTAAGAGTACACCGGCCATGTCTCATAACAATAGAGAAGAACTGGCTTCACATTGGAATTAAATATCCGCAGTTTTGTTCTTCTTGACAAGTCAGATGATCTGAAGACATTGTTGAGCAGTGTTTGATGCCCGTATGCGTTCCTCAATAGCGTTTTCACTATCTCCAGCCTCAGAAACAATGCTGCCGAGATAGGTAAATTGATCAGTTCTAGCAATTACTTCTTAGTCAATCATTAAGTGTACAAGATCGTTGTTGAAATTGATCGTGTTTGAAATTGCATGTCGGACAAGCGATGTGATAGTACAGCTATGTCGCCGGCGTAATCCAGGTCCTCCAAACGATCCATAGACTACCAGCGAATAACTCTTGATTCAATGAAACAGTTTCTAAGGACATCATCGAGTGTCAAAATAAACAATGAAATATTGAGTAAATTAAATACAAATGATTAAAAACCCTAGAAATAACATAAAATTGATTATAGCGCTATAATGGCTGGCTGTGGAACTTTTTGGTCTATACTATACTCTATCATTTTCGTCATATTCATTTTTTTCCATAAACCAAATATTTTTCAAGTAAATGATTCAAACCCTAGAAATTTCGTAAAATTGATTGCAGCGCCAAACCAGTAGGTTATGGAACTTTTTTGTCTATGAATGAAATCTTTGATTAACATAATACGGGTATAAAAAATGTCACAAATAATGGTATAAGAGTATAAAAAATGTCACACTTTTTCCCACCCTACCCCACTTTTCCCCATCCCCTCCTTCCTACATTCCCCCACCCTCTCCCCACATTTCCCCAACCTTGCCTATCGTCTCCCTACCTCTGTTGGCCGATTTTGCCCATTTGGAATACCATTTGGAATAAAGTCGCTAGCTCAACGCGTTCGAAAGTTAGCGTTTATACAGGGGAGCGAGCGATTCTTACTACCAACATTTTTATTGCAGTTTTACGATTAAAAATGTCCAAAACGTGGACATTTCACAAAAATTTCGATTTTAAATTGTTGAAAAATGAAAGCGGAAACAAAGCTTCCACTTATTTTTTAGTGGGTGGAATATTGCACTTTTATACCAAATAACAAAAACCATGCATTTTTCTCATGTTTTTAATTTAATTTATTCATTAACTTATCATGCTGAAGAAAAGTAACATTTTATGTATAATAATCAAAGAAATAGTATTAAAGTATTAAAATTTATCTATAAATGTATGTATGTGGGTTTGAAATTGTTAACCCATTTGTGCCCAAAGGGTCGAAAACGGCCCAATGACCCAATTCCTTAATATCTTTATTGAAATGCACTACATATATAAACATTAATGTAATAACTCTTCTACAAAAAAAAAGTTCTGGGCACAAACGGGTTAATTGCATTACTAATCATTATTTTTAATTGTAAATTTTCATTTTACATACATCCTACAAATTTTAATGGCAGATCTTTTTTATCGACGATTCCAAGAGCATCAATAATAGTTTGTTTAAGTGGAGCTAAAGTTCTTGTTTGAATTACAACTTCAGCTATATAATGAAAATATTATTGATGTTTTGAGTCTTTTTTGTTATAGTATCTGTGACTTACGTTTGCCTGTTGTAGTAGCACACGTGTATCCAACTATATAGTTATGAATATCAGTTCCAAGAATTTTGTATACTAATTGTTTTGGTTCTGCAATCAAAATTGTGTACGTCAATTAGTCTTCTATGCAGTTCAATTGTTTATAATTACCTACCCTTACTCATCAGTGTGTACCAATGTATAAGAACGACGCCAGATTCAATCAATTCTCCAGTTCCATTAATGCCTATCCATTCACCATTTCTGAAATGCAATTGATTATTTTAGGGTCAAATTAAATAGAAAATTTGTAAAATAAATGTTTTTTTTTACTGCATTTGCATTCGAGCCCGCTTATCAAAAGTATTATGACCCGTTTTGGTGTAGTTGCACTCCTCGCATATAAATCGATATGAACCGTTTACAATGTACTTTTGTGTTTCGTACCAAGTTCCCATTAGCTGTTGAGGGTTTGTTTTTTTTTAAATTAATTTAACCAACAAGAGATAAATCATTTTACATCCGTAATATCATCAATAGGCATTGGTTTGGCATATTGACATGTATCGTTACTGTTACTTGAATTTGTTCCAATTGTCGCATTTACTTTATTTGATGTTGATGATGATGATGATGGTAATCCTGCTGGTGATGATGATGGTAATCCTGCTGGTGATGATGGAGATGAAGAACTTTTTGGAGCAAATTGATTAAAATATTGACTATCATCAAATGACGGGAAGGCTACATTCCAATCTCCAAATGTTAGTCCAATTCCTATAAATATTGCTGCCGTACTCCATAAAAGTCTAATAATAATCAATAAAAATACAGAAAAATTATAAAAATTAAAATAAATTTGCGACATTTACTTAAAACCCATCCTATTTTCTCTACAACAGTAAGAAGAATTATTTGTTCGTTAACGTTTATACAAGTGAAGCTTATTTAATTATATCTCCCGCTTATACTTGGAACAATTTTCCTATTATTTACAATGAAAATTCTTTACGTTATACATATGTGTGTGTTTCAACATATGTTTTCGTTCGTATCGTACCAATTCCAATTCTAATTAAAAAAAATATTACTACAGATTTTTTTTATTTGAATTTGTAGTGATTAAGCGTATCTAATAATGCCGAATCGTCGATAGACTATATCAGGCATACGACTCAAAGCAAGTATCAATGCGGCACAAGATGTTAGCGCGAATCGAAAGAAATATCTCATAGCACAGTATTACTATTATACATGTTTACTGTTGGTATTGGTACCGTGACGCAAAATAATTGTTTGCATGCCTGTACAAGTGTACACTGAGTTGATTTCTGAATTTCTCGTGGTATGGCTGTTTTAATGGCATACAAGGGTGCAATTAAAAAGCTCATATTTTGAAAAGAAATACTCCAGCTAAGATTTGTCCAATGGTAAAATAATTTAATATGAATAGAATGTTAGTATATGGGACATAGAAAAGACTTATGGACACTCGTGATACAAAGATTAAAAAAACCAACAACACACAAGGAAAGTTAGCGAATACATTCGAAAGAATTCTGGAAGATCTTCTTTCAAAATTCCAAAGGACTATAAAGTTTCACGACGTAAAGACAGGGGAACTTCGGCATTGGCACGGTAAAAAAAAAGATAATTTCCTAGGAAACACTTTTTCTTCCGGAGGAGATGTTGTGAGTATCAATATGATCGCATTTATGCCATAAGCATCTCAGAGATTCCTAGTGAAAAATGAAATATTTCCAGGTTTCAGTATAAAAGTTCCTTGATGGTTTGGGGTATGATCTATTACGATGTTATCAGTTATCTTTAGTGTTAGGCATAGTATTGTGTGGCTCAAAACAACTCGTTTTCTACCAAAATGGCTCAGGGAAGCTAATAGGTTTACACCCCCTGGGCTACAAATTCTAAAATCTTTATATATAATTGTTACCCTACGATCTCATTGCAATTTTGTTCGTTAGGGATGGGAATTATTCTCGATCACCTTCCGATCAAAATTATGTAAGTATTTTATAGGATCATTTCAAATGTGAGATTTTTTAGCAAATGCGATTTTCAAATATCTGTTTTCTGTTACTTTTCTTAGAAAATATTTGGAATATTGAAAGAGCAATTGTCTAGGATTTTTTCCCAAAACAAATGGTGCAAAATGGTAAGGAGAAAAAATTCGGTTGTTTTTAACTATTGAAAAAATGTGTTTAATATTGACTGTAAATGAAAATGGTGTCTACTTCATTATCTACGACTTTACCTGTGTCTTATTTCACAAGAAAAACAATGAAGTTAAATTTTCTATGATGATTAAGGGGTGTACTCAAGTTATAATAACATCATACGGGAATAAATACCAGTTTTTACGAAAACATGAATATGAATACGTCTGGTTTTGTTTTGTTCATGTTTTCGGACGTCTACTGTATTTATACTTTCTGGTGGGGAGAGGGTCATTTTCATATCCGCATTGATGCCTGCTCCTACACTTATAGATAATTACAGAAGTCATTTCATTAAAAGATTTCACAAAAATAATGTACGCAAAAAATTAAATAAAAGAGATCGTCATTTATATTTTCTGTTCTTTTCAATTTAAACACATCCAACATATGAAGTTGGTAGACCCTTCTCACGGATAATATCGTATGCTTCATTAATTGTAGTGTTCTTAGGCGTTAATGTTCTTGTTTGAATTGTTACCTCAGCTGTAATAAGAAAAAGATCAAATTATCTTAAAAAATATTGTATTAGGTAGGTACTCACGATTTCCTTTTGTAGTTTCGCAAGTGTATCCAATTAAAAAGTGATCGTAATCGCTACCCACAATATTGTAATTCAATGTTCTGGGTTCTGAAAAATTTAAATTTAAATACATAAAGATTCTTTAAAAAATGTACTTTTTCAAAAAAGAAATAAAAAAATTGTAAAAATTATTGATCTTATGGAAAGGAAAGGTGCAATGTGCATGTGCATACATATCTACTTAAAAATACAATTGTGATGATTTTCTTTTATGAGATAAATATGAAGGGGGTGGCGGGGTTTCAAACTTCATGTCAAAGTTATAATACTCTACGCTTATACGGCTACTTACTACTAATACTCAACAGAAACCGGTTCGGCGAACTCGAACAATTATTTTAAGAAATGGTTCGCACGCACTAGAGAAAAACGAATGAATCCGATGAAAGCTGGTTGATTTAATCGTCATTTAATTAAATTAGTAAAGTAATTAATTACTAATTATTAATTAGTTAAGTTAAACTTACCATTAGTCAATAGTGTAAACCAATTTATGAGTACAACACCGGGTTTAATTAGTTCACCAGTTCCATTCATGCCTACCCATTGGCCATTACTGTAATTTGATTAGTAAATAATTTTCTATTTTGTACTATTTACTATTTAAATTTACTTACTCCATTTGCATTCGGGCATGCTTACTGAAAGTAGTAAGACCCGTTTGTGTATAATTACACTCTTCACAGATAAATCGTACTTGACCATTTACTACGTATTTTTGGGTTTCATACCAGGTGCCCATTAACTAAAATATCAAAATACAATTTCACGTTTTTAAAAATAAAAAAATCCTATAACACTTACGGGTCCAAGATCCACAATTGGATCTTGGTTAACACTTTGACACGTAGTATTACTTGTTGTATTAGTTGGACCAGTTGGATTTCGTGTTATACCGGTACTATTTATTGGACCTGCATTTTCGGCTTCATTTGGATCAAAGAATGGTGGATTTACAAAGCCAAGTGGACTCAGTAAATCAAGAGATGGCAATTCGGAACTCCATGACCATTGGGCGAAAGTTAATTCAATTACTAAAACTAATGCGACAAAAATCGATAAGCTCCTAAAATATGCAATACAAAAAAATGTAGGCAAACTAGAAATTATTTTTTAAGGGAAACTTACTTGTAACCCATTTTAAAGCGCATACGCCAATTGATTAACTTACAATTATTTTTTTTTTTCATTCCATGTCTTCGTTTATTTGTTTTATGATCTAATATTTAAAAACAAAATAAATAAACAATTCGGTTTTTTGCCAATTTATTCAGTCTGTTTTTAGTAAGACGCGTGTTAACTCATTATGGTTGACTAGATAAATTATCTGAATGACAATACTAATGTTTATTAATAAATACAAGTAATTATTATTCAACAATTTATTTATGTTAATGTTCATTATATGACACAATATATAATTGACTAAAATAATATCCCAGGGGTGTTTTGGCATTAGAGACTGCAGCAAGTTTCCTATTTGAGTAGTTTATATATAGAGCGAATTAATTTGTCCTTCCCAAAAAAACTATTAAAAATCTTCAACAAAATTTACGGCTATATTTCTGAAAGTGGTCCAAATCTTTAAAATATCTTTTAATAAAAATCGACTTACATCCTGTCTTTAGTCCTGTAATTATTTTCGTTTTGAGTGAAATACGATTTTTGATATATTTTTTTTTTATTTATATCTAGAAATAACCTCCAGTTATGACAAACTATGTTTTTATATTAAATGCATCATTTGAAGTGTCTTTTTATGAAAACCTTTCAAATGTTTCTCCTAAGTTATTTAAATATTGTCACATTTTTGAATTAATATATATACCAGTTATTAAATTCTTTTTCTTATTTTTATTATTACTACAGTACTACAGTACTACAAGAATTATTCTCAATTGAAAGCAATTTAAGGTGCAAGATAGATAATAATATTGAATGACTTAAAAAATAACACAATAAATTAAAACCATGCAACAAAATTGATTATTTTTTAAAAACTTGCTGTTTCTATTTATTATTTTTGATCATTTTTCGGCGCAATGCAAATAGTTTTAAATTGTAAATTGTTAAAAGTTGAAGTCTTTAAGAGATACCATTTTAAAATTTGATAATGGAGTCATTGGTGATAGTGACGGTAGTGGTGAAAATGGTCGTAACGATGGCAAAGGTGGCAAAGATGGCAAAGGTGGCAATCCTGGTATTGATGGTATTATCGATGATATTTTAATACCTGGAAATGTCCATTTAGGTCCAAAACTAATAAAAGCAATTATTGTGATCCATAGGATTCTAAAAATAAATTTTAATTACTTCAAAAATTTTGTGTAATATGCAATTCAATTGGAATTACCTTAAAAACATTTCCAGCAATTTTTATTTTCAAGTAAGAAAAATGTCGACAATCTTTATCGATATGAGCCAGGTGGATAGACTTGTAAACGTAATTTATATTATTGAAAGTTATTTCCACTTCTTTTCTAAATCAGATTTTCAAGATTATATTTCAGTTTGTTTTCTTATCCTTGTTGTACCATTTTAATATAATTTCTTAGATATTTTTGAGAAGAATCTTACAATTAAAGGTGCGATACACTATCATATGTGTGGTTTCGACACTAGTTTTGATGGGTTCATACTTATATTTCCTAAAGCTTCCAGGTCAGAACATCAATACATATATATGTACTTTTGTCGATCGTCTACATACACATACACACACACACATCATAATATAAACCTACAGTATAATCAAAATAAATATCAAAACTAAAAACGAAATTGTTTATTTATTTTATCCAATTTGTTCAGTTTGAAACTTTTTTTGTTAATGTGAGGTATGGAAATAGAGAAACTGCTGACGTATTTATAAATATGTATGTACAACAAACAATTGAAGAAATATAAATTTAATTTAAATTACTATCTGATGAAATTACAATTTATTGATGATTTTGAAGAAAAATATCTTTATAGAATGGTGGATTGAACGATATAAAAAAAGGTAAAAAGGATTAAACGTTATTTAAATATTTTAAGTAAGGCTTTAAACGTTAATATCTCGAAACTAGCTATTGGTGGCTTGTGACCTTCTACCAGTAAGGTCTTCAATTTATCTGTAGTCCTAGCACTGTCATCAACAAAAATCTTTTGTATCGTATGCTCGTATCTGAAAGCGTGCTGTCTATAGAAGCAAATGAAGGACTCGCTTCGGCGGTACTTTATTTGAGGTGGAAAATTGTTGCCAGAATTGTGAGCGAAGCCGAGCAACAAATACTGTAATTGTAGAATTTTAGAAAAAATATGAACAAACTGAAATCGGCACGCGGCAGATAATTCAAAATAGTTATTTTCACTTTGTTGTGTATCGTGTGTGTGTCGTCGACAGTGGCGGCTCGTGAGAATTATTGTGCTCAATTTTTTTTTTTATTTTCTACAATTAAAATGATGGAAGTTTTTTTTTAAATAGTCCCATGATGATGAGATCAATGATTCTCACGAACTGCCACTGAACGTCGACATGTTTTGCCATGAAATAATTGCTATCTAACACTTCCAACTCTATGCTATGGTAAAAGTGGAAAAAAAAGAAAAAGAGAGAAGCAGCATCACTAAGTGGTTTGCTACAAAGTTTTTTGACCATGCAATCGACATCGAGTGTATTTGGGTTTTTTGTGTTTTTTTTTAATTCGGGTATTCTAGGGCGGCATTTGGACCATTTGCTTCAGGCGCCACTTGGGGTCAGCACAGCGCCACGTCGTATCGTTCATCCATATGGCCGAATCTCCAAAATACCAAACACCATTTTGAACCTGACTGAACATTTTATTTCAAACATAATTTATTTTGACTATACATAAAATGTCTTTTCTTTTATGTGCATCCTACATATTTTGTAGGAAGACCTTTGTTACGGATGACGTCATATGCATTATTAATAGTAGTGTTCATTGGGTTTATATTTCTTGTTTGGATTACCACTTCGACTAAAAAAAATTAGAAAAATGATACCTCAAATCGTATTATAAATCGAATTATAAACTCACTGCTTCTTTTTGTATTTGCACAAGTATATCCAACCAAATAGTGATCGTTGTCCGTTCCCACAATAGTGTAGATTAGTGCTGCTGGCTCTGAGAATATAATTTTAAAAATATAATATTTAAGATGGTTAGTTTTCTGGATTAAGAGTAGGAGTCAGTCAAGTTAATGGTGAGATTACATCTAGTTCTAGACTGTTTATGTTTTTTCTATCAGTTTTTTTTTTGCTACAGATTAGTTGAGGAAAAATAAAAAAAAAAAAAGATTTCTGATATTTAATATTTGATCACCACCAAAAAACTGTAAGTGAAACAATCAAAATGGGAATTTCTTCAACTGTTACTTTTGGTACTTTTAGATTAATTGATTACATATTGTACAGTCTTGACTTGTATGTAGGTATATGTGAACATCAAAAATTACTTGCCATGTGTAAATAATGTCCACCAATTGATAAGAACGATGCCAGGACTTAATAACGTACCATTTCCGAAAATGCTAATCCAATCACCATTACTAAGTTAAAAATTATATTATTTATTATTAAATCCATTGTGAAAACACAATTTAACTACCGCATTTGCATTACTGCAGTCTTATTAAATGTATTTGGTCCAGTTTTGATGTAATCACACTTTTCGCAAACAAATCGAACTTTACCATTTTGAATGTATTTTTGTGTTTCGTACCATGTTCCCATTAGCTAATTTTTGTTTTTTGTAATTAAATTCATTTGCATTTTTTTTTTTTTTTTTTTTAAGAATATTTATTACTGGTGTAAGATCGGCAACGTTTTGCGGTGGAATTCGTGAACAAGATGAAGCAACATTGTTAACCTCTTCAAATGTATCAGCTGGTGTATTGTTCATCGTCTTGGCAACATTTTCGATTGGTGTTTTATTTGGTTGAGGAGAAAACTGTAAGTTGAAAAATAGTGATTAGTTACAGTAGACATTTTTAGAATTATAGTTGTAGTGACAAAAATTATAATTACCGCATTAAATATTAGACCGCTCAAACCTCCTAATGCCACTAACCCAAAAATTCTTTAATAAAAAAAATAAAAAAATTAGAAAAGTTGAGGTTCCATTATATCTAACAAAAAAAAACATACGACCAAATCATTTTTCTTTCAAATTATTTTAATAAATTCAAATTTAAATATCGTAAATATTCGTAGTTTAATTTTCGTATTGTAGAACACACCACTTATATAGGAGATATACCTCCTTAATGAAGTCGAATAACTATACTAAACAAATTGTTCAAATTTACATCAATTATTTTATATTTAACAATGTATTTGCTCTGAGACAGTTGTTAAATTTAGATTTACATATATATAGCTAAATATATACTTATAATTTACCACTTAATATAGAATATTTTATAAATATTTTGCCATATGACTAGAGTATAGACATTCTGAATTGATTACCAAGAAAAGATATGAATTTAACAAAAAGGTGGTAAAATTAAAAAAAAAAAAACTTTTGTGTCGCGACGGTCTGAAGTTTGAAGTTAAGCTTTTAAAATTGGTTAACATTTAGAAATAGCCACGATGGGAAAGTTTGTTTTTCATTTTTAAATAAAACATACATAAAGTGTGAAAATAAATTCCCTTTTGGTGAGGAGAAGAACTGTCACTCCAACATAAATCCGTGAAGATTTTGTACATCGGATTAACGATGTCTAGAAAAGTTTGAGAATGAAAAGGGTATTGTTATTGTGTGCTTAATTACAATTCAATTAAAAACTGTAGAAATATTTTTATCAATCTCTTAGGTTCGTTCTAGGTTTGTTGGATAGGCTCGGCATTTTGAAAGATTTTAATATGACAATATACAGTAATAGTTATAAACTTACTACTAAACAGAACATATCGATTAAAAAACGTTACAAAAAACTAAGAAACTACTAGATACTACTAAATGAGTACTTAAACCCTAGACAAAATTGGTTGAGATCGAAGATGGTGTCCGGTTGACGGAAGGTTACCTCAGCCGGACATCCATATCTCCGAAACTAAGGAACTACTAGTACTAGATGAAATATCTTACTACTAGATAATACTTGATGAATACTAACTTTTGGAAAAATTTGGTGTCAATCAGACCATAAATCGCAAGGGATCTTTAAGGTCACCTCAGCCGGACATAATAATTAAAATGACCATATCTCAGAAACTAAAAAACTTCTATATAAAATATTTTACTACCAGATACTACTTTATGAGTACTTTATCCCTGCACAAAATTGGTTGAGATCGGAGATGGTGTCCGGCTGACGGAAGGTCACCTCAGCCGGACATCCATATCTCCGAAACTGAGGAACTACTAGATGTAATATTGAACTACTAGATACTACTAGATGACTACTAATTCCCTGCCAAGTTTTGTTTCGATCGGGAAAATTTGTCCGGCTGAGGTGACCAACCCGCAAATTGTAAATACAAACATCAATTTAATTTTTTAATTAAAAAAAATTTTTAATCAAAATTAATTTCATTTAAGGATATTAGCACTAAAACGGCCATTTACATATTATAAAAAAAAAAAATTTATTATTATCTTCCATTACCATCTAGAATTGTTTAGAAAAATTTAATTCTCCAATAATAATTTATTAATCATAAAAGTTAAAACTAAGACATTTTTGTAATATGTACATGAGAACGAAATAAACTTGATGTTTCAATTGACTACACCCTACACATTTTTACTCTACCTATTTAAAATATATTTTTTAAAATGCCAAAAAATATACCATTTTAGGTGTTTACCTCTAGAAAACGAATTATATGTACCTGATGTCGGTATTATAGAAAAGAAAAATCAAAAACTCTCAATTTTTGCACCCTTCTCACCATTATTATTGTATATTTTAGGTACTTACATTGAACCATTTTCTTAATTGAATGTATTTGTACTGGAAAAGTCATTATTTTCACAAATAACTTTTCATATAAATTTTAATTCAAAAGGCAAACATTTCTGCTTTATTGCTGTTCGCTTTTAAGTTTTCTATCCGCGATGTGTTGATATTTTCTCGACTTTAAAATATTTTATATTTTAAGATAACCAACAAATTCTCTAACAAAAAGTTATAAACATTTTGCAATAACACTTTGTTGTGCTGGTAAAATAATAAACAATTTCATTTAAACTTTGTGCTTATATACGAAAAATGTGTTTATTTATAATGGCAACGAGTACCTACATACATATAGTGTGTTATGATAAAGTTTATTGCAGTTTTACTGTAATTGTTTACATTATTACCTAACTTATTTGTTATACAGAGATAGAGAATGATCTGTGTGTTATTTTATGATGATTATTAAGAATTGTAAACTATATAGAGAGTTCCTAATACAAAATACTCGTATATATATATATTTATTCTAGCCAGTGGCATTTTGTTGATGAACTGTATAGCCAGCCACAAAGTTTGAATCCACCTATCCGTTGGTGGTTTTTACCTAATAAACTTGTTGTCTGTAACTTTGTTTTATGACGAAAATTATTATCAAGTATTTAGATGAGGCTGCGGGCTTACCTACGATTCATTTGATGCTTCATCACTTTTTGATTTTAGCTAATAAATAAGAAAATATTTTGCTCATTTTTGTATTTTTATACACGTATGAGCGCTATACGCTCAAGTTACTTTAATTTAACAATTCAAACAGAGTTTCAAATACCCAGCCTTTTTAATATTCATCGCAGAAGAAAAAAATATTAGCAGCATTGTTTTGTTTTGGAAATTTTATGTTAAAATTGACATGTCCGTGTTCTATGATTAAGAAGAAAAAAAAACTAATACAATAAAAACTTCAAATTAAAACAGTTCCATGACTTGACGTTATGGCGCTGCGATTAATTTTAAATATCCCTAATTTTCAATTTAATCAAAATTTATTTGTAACAAAGAAAAAAAAACAAGGATAAAACTCCATATCGATGGCTTATATACAATACCCGGTAACTCATATTTACCGATTTTTTTTTTTAAATTGCATAAAATTGATACAAAAAAATTGTTTTAAAAAATTCGTTTTTTTTGTGCAATATTTGACTATCCGCTTACTCACTACGCTATACGAAACAATAAAGTTTTTACTGTCTTCTTGTAATTCCTCTGGCTCTCGTGAGCATCACTTAAAGAATTTACAGACTAACTAAAAAAATGAATTTTTCAAACAAAATGATACACTGATGATGATGATGATATTATTTAATTAATAATTTTACCAATTGACAAATTTTGCGTATTTGGAATGGATACGATACCTTTCTTATATGGTTTATGAGTAAGTTCCTTATCCGTTTCTTCGATCGTTTTCCTTGTAAAGTCCGAAATCCTCGTCCAGTACTTCTCGTTAATTTAATTCTAGTATTTATAGAGCGTATCCATATGTGGGTGATGCATCACTCTTTTCACTTGTACGTTTTTTGTATGCAATTATTTGTTTTATTCTATTTAAATGTAAATTTGTTCCAAGGCGTCTTGCCTGTACTACTGCCCGTCGTAATCTGAGCATCCCAACAATCGCCTCTCGGTCGTTAGTTTATTTCAATGAACTTGGGATTGATTGGATGCTGGATGGATATTTTCGGGAAATTAATTAATATTTATAATTGCTAAGTACTCTATGTTTAATGAATATAATGTGACCACCGAGAGGGACGTTACATCCTGAAAAGTACATAAAAATGAGTTACCCGGTATTGTATATAAGCCATCGGTTGGTGTTAAATAGTCAGTTAAACTGACTATACTTTTTTTTAAACAGGTAATCTCCAACTATTGAGGAACATCATTCCTTATTTTTTATTAAATACTTATGCGTAATTCCAAAAAAAAAAAAAAAACTATAAAAAACCCTTTGACCTGACACTAAATTTTTATACACCATACCTACTATACCACCAACAAATTTTTAAAATGAGCAACAAAAATACTAACACTTTTATCATTTCCTTTTAAGCGAACCCTTAATATTGCAGTCAAACATGGAGCTATACAATGTAATATGAAGGCGCCCGTTAAAATGCGATCAGGATGTACTTTTAGAAGGAAAATAGTTGTTTGCTAAATTTTAAAAGCACTTGTGTAAGCGCTTAAGTGTATTTTATGAGCTTTTTATTATTTCCTTTTTCAACATAAACCAAGTACATACATATACATATATATGTGTATATATATATTATAGTATATATAATACTATATACAGATCTACTACATACATTAGACGTATTACATGTTACTTTAAGTGTTTTCGGGTGCTTTCAGTATATAAATGAAGATGCTACAAGCCAGCCAGTTACTATCTATCTACATACATAGGTATAATAATATGTGCAGATATATTTTGCACATGTATGAATGGAAAACGAAGCTCGATATAAAAAAGCTTTTTTTGCTCATCAAAATAACGTAATCAGCATTAAAAAAAAAAAAAAAACTTGTTAAAAAATACTACCATTTTTTTGTTGATATTATTTCGATAGGTGGTACATATTACAGTTCATTAGAGTAAATATTTATAAATGGTGAAGTTTGTTTTGTTGCATATGTTATGTGGGCGTAAAACGTACATACATATTTGATTTGAACATTAATTGCATTTTACTAATTAGGACGGAAGCTACTGGTAATTGCATAAAAATTATTTATCTACCAATTATCCATGTTGTACATACATACATATATACATAAATGTGTGGAGAGAGAGAGAGAGGAGGAACTCATCAATGTATCAACTGAATATATAATTAAATGCATTATCATAATATATAGTTAGGTACAGAGGTACAGAATGAATTAACTCACTAATACGATTTAAATCGATATTTTGAATTGGAATATTAATTGAATTATTACAATATGGGATGATACCAATACATAAAATCTTTAAAATCTAAAGAATTATTTCGATAAATCCTGTTTCGCCTATAAAATTATTAACAATTTTGTATTGAATATAGGGGAGATCGGAACTGGTAAATCTACTTAATTTGGTACATGCTATTTTCGTTTAGCTCAATTTGTTGAATGATGCTTAACAGGCCTATTCTGTGCAAAACTTAAATCGCTCATAGCAGCCATAACTATCATAGCTTGCCTCTAAATTCACCTTATGATTAGGATTACCAGACGTACTCTTTAAAGAGTACAAGTACTCTTTTTGAGGGTCTTTTCTATTTTACTCTTTTTAGAAATTCTGCAGATAGTCATTAAATGTTTTAATTTCTGGTTTTAAAATTTTAAAAGAGTCCACATTAGTTAAAAAAAATCGTTTTATCGGTTATTATGCTTTGAATGTTGAAATTTGTATTACTATTTGTACGATTTTTCCCAATTTAATGATATGATGAATAGGACTCTAAGTAATTATGGTTATCTTGGCTAATTTGCTGTTCGTGTTGCAGTGGCAAAGCGTGAGAATTATTGATCCCATCATTTTGATGAAAGAAAGCGAAAAAAAACCAAATATCTTTCGGCGGTTTTTTAAAAAGTGGCACAATTTTGAACTTTCTTAACATTGAAGATATGGTTTTGAAACTTTGTATTTTTATATTATTTTAAATTTGCAGTATTGTTTGTCAGTTAAAATTTTTGGAAAAAGTTAATCCCCTAAGGTCCATACATTTTGAACATGAAAAGTGCCTCACCAAATCTTTTTTCGGTTTCTTTCAATAATGAGTTTATTTTGACATAACATCAAAATTCCTCTTTTCGTTGCCTTTTTTGTAATGTAAAACTTGTAACTGAAGCTCAATAGTGTAGTGTAGACTGTAGAATTCGTAGTCTCGTAGACGTCACAAAAAATAAATAAAACCAATTTCGGCTTTTCTAATGGGGTTTTTTTTATACTCCTTTTGTACTCTTTTTTATTACGATTTATAAAGAAATATACTCTTTTGCTGAAATGAAATATGGTAACCCTACTTATGATAGTTTTTACTTAAAAGTGTGTTCTACCCCAAAAACTATGAGCACTCATACCTGAAAATCGCTCATAACTTAAAATCGATACGTCTAGTATGTATTTCAACCATAATTGATTATCATAAGTGACAATTCTGTGTTTCTGAGTGCATTTTTTAAAATAAAATTTGTGAAAAGAACGTTTGATGGAATTATTATTTTTAAACAATTTAATAAAAAAAAATTCACAACAACAAAATACGATAAAAAAAACAACATTTTTAGGCTGAAAAATTCACCACAGTGTTTATGAAAAAATTAAAATCAGTTCTATGATACATTCTGCTAGAATACCAATTATGATAAAAACCTATGAGCGAATTTTAGAATGGTTTTATCTTTCTATGATTTTCTATTATAGAACCCATAAATCGCTCATAGCACAGAATAGACCTGTTAATCTATATATAATTGAACAGACCTCTGCGCAACAATAATTTCTTGGAAGGGATATTTTTTGACATTTCATTTAATATTAATTTTTTTTATTTAATTGGCAACACCAATTACATAGATAGGAAAGGTAAGATAAACGAAGTATATTTTGATTATCAATTCTATACGATTTATATGGTGTTTATATATCAGACAGTAAAACGAAGACAGGACGGTAAATTAACAACTGTCTTAATGAAATTGTCTCGTGTAAACACCTACATTATACTTTCCTCGTTAAGGCTGTCTTCGTTAAGTGCGATTATTTTAAATATAAAATTGTAACAAATAATCAATGGAAAATAAAATATGTGTTGTTGTTGCTTATTATGGGCATTATGTTTTTCCTAATTGGCCCTAACAAGATGCTTAAAAAAAAACATTTTGCAGAATCATGTTTTGGGGCTAAATAAGTGTTCGTAAAACATGAGCATTTTGAATTGATATTCTAGATCTAGCTAGAGAAGCATGGCTAGGTGGATTTCTATAAATAAAGTGACTCAGTGTTTAGACTTCAAAAATTACTGTGCCTAGTTTGTGCTTAGTTTATATTTTTTTTAAATAGAAAAAACTATATTATAAAGTTGTCAACTGAAGTCATGAAAAATCAAAAAGTGATAATTGGGGCAATTTAGGTATTTCTACCGTAATAGGTAAATAAAACTGGGTAAACTATAGGTGAAGGAATTCAAATAATTATTTATGGGTTATATCAAAATTCAAACTTTCTGCTATATACTAAGTACTTACATAATTTATTAGTTTTAATTAAAATATGCCGAGATATTTTTCCATTATTGTTCTCCTAATTATCTACTGTTGTTTAGCGTTACCTAAAAATAACATATTTAAACCTCCATCCAGTTATTTAGTAAGTAACAATAAATGATCATTTTAGATTAATTTTTCGATGAAGGAATATGTATGTGGCCATTTTTTTTTACATTATTGTTATTTATAAATTTGTATTTAATTAATCAGAGCATGTTCCAATTGTAGTTCCTTTCTTATGTTGTCAATTGGATACAATTAAGACAACTATAATGAAATAAATTCTTCTTCTTTCAGCGCTACAACCCTGGGTGGGTTTTGGCCTCCTCGACAACTTTCTTCCTAGTGGGACGGTCTTTCGCTATTTGCTGCCAGTTTCTTAAATGCACTGTCCTTACGTCATTTTTTACATTGTCTGTCCATCTGCCTCGTGCTTTGTGGCTTACCATTGTAGGCTTACTCTGTAGGGTGGCCTTTTGATCACGTGGCCTGCCCATCTCAATATCTTCACCTTTTATGATATCTTTAAGCTCGCTGTTTGTTTTGCGCACGAATTCATTTTCTTCCGTTCGGTTGGGTCCATATCGTCCTGTCTCTAGCAATACCGCCTATCTGATATTTTTTTTGAAATCCGTATTTGTACAGATATCATTATGTATAGTTCTTATGGAAAAGTGTTTTATATGTCTCTCCTGAAAAATTTTAAAAATGTTAGATAGGCGGTATTGCTAGAGACAGGACGATACTATATATTTTTCTCTCGAAAATACGTAGATTATTCAACAAAAATATTGTTCCGAATTTAATTGATTTCAACACGTCATTAGACCTAAATATTTTAAACCATCGTACATGAGTTGAGTAACTGAAATTTGCAATAACGTGGTTTTGTTCAATACCACCACAATATTGAATTGCAATTCAAATTCAAGTAAATAAATGTATTTTTGGTTAATCATTTATTGATCTTAAATTACTCATGGTTTTGGTCTTTTTGACTTAATGGTTCATTTAATTTTGTTTTATTAAAATATCTTTCAAATATAAGGGTTATAAGTTGATTGGTTTAATTTGATAGGTTAAATGAACGTGAATTAATTATTAGGCCTAATCTATTTATGAATTTGAAGGTAAATTTTGGATTTAAATTAGGTTTTTCTATTGAAATAATAATATTCATAAAATATATTTACTGACTTTACTACTTACTCCCTGTTCATAAACGATTATTACATATTCCATAGCAAATTATTATTTGATTTTTTATACCCGTATGATGTTAATCGAAGGGTATTATAACTTTGGTACGGAGTTTGTAACGCCCCTTAATACTC
>JANSTT010009901.1:0-25204 GCA_026745375.1 Platyura marginata | reverse complement strand
ATTGAGGTTATGTGTTCCGTTCCGTTCCGTAAAATTTCAATTTTTGCCAAACTTCGACGTACCGTTCCGTTCCGTTCATTGTGACATACCTTCCGTAAAACCTATGCACTTGCATGCTTTGTTGACATTTTTAATATTTTTGAATGGAACGGAACGGAGCGGAACGGAACGGAACGGCGCATTCTACCTGCAGCTTAACTCCTAAAAATATGCTAATGCACTAAAAACATACAGAATGTTTTTCTGAACAAATTTAGTTAAATTGTAATTTTTTTTTGGTTAACCCGTTCATGTTCAAAATGTATAGACCTTAAAGGGTTAACTTTCCGGAAAAATTTTATTCGGCAAAAATTGCTGGAAATTTAAAATAATGTAAAAATGCAAAACCATATCTTTAATATTAAAAAAGTTAAAAATTTTTAAAAAACCACAAAAAAAAACGGTCAACTTTTTTAATTCAATCAACAATAATTAAAATAATTACATAAAATCGGTTTATCTCATCTGAGATTTTATTTTATGGATTTTGACTTAAAATTCCCCAACAATTACATATGATGCATATTAAAATATTAATTTTTCTAAGAATTACAAATCATAATATTAAATATTGTATTTATTTACGTACAATTTACAGTTAAACTTCAGTGTACTACTTTAAATAATTCCTTTGACTTAATCCAGTATTTAATCACTTGATTAATTTGACTTATAACTTAAGATTAAGATGTTTATGTATGTACAATTGTACAATGTACATATTGTATACATGTAAATAGCAATTCAATAGAGATAATTTAGTAAGGGAGTACAAGAGAAGTATGTTTAATATTCGGTTCGATTCCTTATAATTGATTCGTTATTATTATCCTAGAATATAAGGTATAACAGAAACTAAACGATTCATTAAACATTGTTACGGATACATAGTTCAATACCATGCATATTAGTAACTAACACTATTATTACCTAATGTATGTACATAAATGCAATTGGTTAAATCGAGAATTGCAAGGAGAATAATGCTTATACTTGAATTGATAGCAATATTATATCTGATGCTTTTGTAATTTTATACATTGGATAGTTAAATTGGATTTCATATTCTATTAGATTGATTGGATATATATTTGAACATATCATAAAGTAAGTACATATATAATATACTAGGACATACAAATCAGATCCTTGTAAATTTCCCAATCAGATATTTCAGCCTCAATATAAAATGACTTTTAAACTCCACCAACCAAACAGTCAATTTACCATATAAAAGGTTCGCGTTACTTTTCATCGTTGCTCGGGTACTGATGAGAATGAAAAAAAAATAAAAATACCTAAATAAAAATATTTTCCATTAAATTCGTAGAGGCACTTTACGCCTTCTTAGTAGGTCTATTCATGTTTCCACTGGAAAAATATGGCGCATATACAATTTTCGGTAGATAAACAAAAATATGTTCTCAAAGAGCCCACAAAAGAATTTCCTGTTAATTCAAGAGTCTGCCAAGAAAACTTGAATTTTCTTATACATTCTTGACGAGCAGGCAAAACATTTTATATTTAAATTTTCTTATAAACAATATTGCAACAATATAGCATAAGATAAAAGCTAACAAAATAATATCGTCCAGAGATAATACTTAGGTATGTACAGTACATAAATATATAAGACAACAAGAAGGTAAATATCTTATGGTAGGGTAGAGAGGGGCTTAAAATTATGAACAAAATAAAAACGCTATATATTTTTATTTTTTTTAATTAATAGCTTTAGGCATTTTTGTATTCTCCAATGTATAGTATCCTATAATAAGGATAACTTGAAGCATAACATTTTTGAGCATATTTAGTTACATGCGTTCGTAACAAATATAAGGGTTGGTTGTAGGTAATTATATATTGTTGACACGTGTATAGTGAAAGTATTTTGTTCAGTACTATCTACCTACATATATGTATAAGTACATACTATACATAGTACGTAAGTCCTTGAATTATATATTTACTACCTATGCACTGTACAGTGTACATACTAACTATACATAAATATGTATGTATATAGTTATTGCTACGAATTGAGCTTCTCAGCTTTTACTAATTTTCAGTAAATGGATAACCAAATGAAAATCTTTTATCCTAACGAAAATTTATATGTAACTGGGATGTATGTATATATGTACATAACTCTATACATACTCTTATATAGTAGAATGTAGTTTACTTTTATTAGAATAGATTTCCAAGAAATTTTTTTTTCGAAAAAATGTCTATAGTTACGACCGACAGTAGAACATTACTAGCACCGACAATAATCATCTTAATAGTATTTGGTTGATTTATATCAGATCATATTATTCTGACTAATTGGTAATAAAATATTATATTTATAAATACGTAGACATACGATGCGGTCTCGTTAATCTTAATTAATAAAAACCGGGCCGATAATTGACGTGACGTATTTGTCTGTGGACGTATTTTGTTACAAAATTTTAGGTCACTTTGATAATTTTGATAGTATATGTATAGTGTAAGTCCATTTGTGGTCACAAGGTCCCAATATTTCTTCAAGCAATTTCGATATTTTTATAAACAACTCAAAAATTTAAAAATTATCACCACAAAAAACATAAAATAAGACTACTAGTGATAACTAATATTTTTGAGTCGAATAATAATGTTATTCTTTAAATATAGCAATGTATTTAGGAAAATGGACTTACACCGCTATCAACATAAACGGCTCATAATTTTTTTTTTCTCCAACACCAAAATTATCACTTAAAATAAGAAAATTCTCTAAAATTTTCTCGTTTGGAGAATTTTACAACACTAGTCAAGCGTAATAAATATTTAAAGTAAGTAACTATATCACACCCAAATTAGCTTCAACGCTTAGACCTTGAATAATCTTTGAATTAAAAAGAAAAGAAATATAGATTTATGGGAAAATATATTTTTTTTAAGACTATAACTTCATAATGTTTTATCAAAATAAAAAACTATCACTCCAAACATCGCAAAATATTTGTTTTGCATTTTTATGAAATGCATTATTTTTTTTAATTATCTTTTCTATCAACTACTCAAGCATACCTACCTAATTATAGTAACTTCAATCATAACAATTAACGGTTAAAGCTTATGTTGTAGGTACATAATAAATTTTCCTATTATGAAAATTTTAATTAGTTAAAATCATCAAATATAAACTAATGATTACATAATTTCCAGTAGTAAACACTTGTATTTGAATTATGGCCTTTTAAAGATATTCGTTGGAACAACATCTTAAAGAATAGAAGATACATAAGGCATTATGTATATGAACAAATATAATGTAAAATAATTACATCGTCATCATTTAAAGTTTTTTCGCATCGTTTCATATAATATTAAAGTTGCAGAAAGAAAACTTTGTAGAAAAAAAAAAACGTTTTGCCAAAATGCGTTAAAAACTTTATTGAAAGTTATGCTGAGTTTTTTTTTGTACATCTTCCCCACCAAAAAAAAATTGATTTACTTCAAATGAGCAAAAATTAAATGAAGTCATATTTTTATTTCTCTTTTTGCGTAGCCGATTTTCCACACCCGAATATTTGAGTGATGAGTAATTTCAAGTACAGAGTACACCCCATTCATCATTGGATTTTTTTCTTTCTGGTTGACCGTTTATGTACGATTTAATTCTTTAAGTTTAGTTACTTTTTTTTGGCGCAATTTGGTTCTATTCTATAGAATGTGGTGTTTCACAGGAATTTACTTTCTGTGTAGTTTACTCTATGTCTGTGGTATATGAAACCTGGAAAAATGCCACTAATTTAAATGTATAAATGAATACACTGGGGTGTTCAAATTTTTTAACATTTTCTGCTGAAATTAAAATGTAAATTACTTTCGTTATTTGATTTTTTTTAAATATATATGTTATCTTCTTCTTCTTCTTTTTCGTGGCGAGATCTATCTTGATCTACCAATTAGCACAGTTGTGCCGTTTTGTTACATTTATCTCATTGAAATTACATCTTCTTTGTGTTTGTGGAAATGCAGCATTTGAGGTGTTTCTACTGCAAACCTTACAAATGCTTGCCATTTCACCTGACACACTAAGCACTGTTATTCTGAGATAATGCAATTTCTAGACTGTTTTTATGTGCAATCCAACCACCCGGCCACAGATTACAGTCAACAGACCAGAGAAAAACTATATCTGGTTTCAACCCCAGTCACACTTGAACCCGGGACCTCCTACGCTCCAAAGGCAACCACTCAATCCTCTGAGTCATTTGGTCTGTATATATATTATAATATTCTCTAAATTTTTTTTATTTTTTTAACTGTATTTTTTTAGGCCTAAATAATTTGTTTCATTATTACAAAATTTCCAAAATTTTAAACCAAATGTAAAAGTAATATTAAATTATAAAAGCATTTTTTTAAAAAAAAAAAAAAAATTCCAATACAATTTATTTGTATTATTGATTTATTTCCAAAAATGCCAATACAGAACAGAAATATTTTACAGAATTTAAGGAGATAGACTAACTGTGGCTGTGGCAGACCATAATAAATGAGTCCATCAATCAAACGACCAAAATATTTAAGCTAATAAAATGTAATTAATTATGACATTAATTTATATGAACTGAATATTATTCTCGTACGACCCATTTACCAACAATATTATGCATGGCTGTTTTTGTACAGTATTTTACCTTAATACGCAAATTATCTGAAAAAGTTACTGTTGGCAAAAACGGTCATAAATTAAAGGAGTTTGTGAGTTTCCTTTTAAATTATGATTTAATTTGTTTATTATTTAATTTGAAAATAAAAAAAAAAAGTTTTTTTTTCCAATTTTGTATTGAATATTTTAGTATTTTGTTAAAAGTAACCACCAAAATGACTAAATACTTAAATATTCAATACAAAATTTAAAAAAAAAAACTTTTAGTAGTACATATTTTATGATGTACCTACCTATTATATATTATATGGTCGTTAATTATCGCTTTACTTAAGTTCTGTATTTGAGATATTTCAAAGTTTATATTTTGATAATATTATGCAAAATTATATGGTTTTGAATAAATTTGTACGGATCCATTAAAAACAATATAAATCTACTTATCTACGTATAGTTAGTAAGGTATAGTAATATATTATGTAGTGTTATGTAGGTATGTATGTAGTTTGTAAAATCTTCCATCAAATAAACTCTTGTAAGTTGTAACCGCTCCCTATATTCGATCCAGAATTTCAAAATATAATGTTATCTTATGTGAAATGCCAAATCATAAGTATAATTTTATTCAATGACATGCATAATTCAGCGTTTATCAACCTGTTTACTTCACCAGAGTCTTTCTCGCTCCAGAAATTTTCCCTTGACTGCTTTCAAGCAATAATTCGGATTTTGTATTATAGCAATTTCTTTTCACCCACATACCGAGTCGTGTATTTATGTACTTTAAAGTGATGGAGCACTTTTTTATTTTTTTTTTTCTTACTTCTTTTTTAACTTTTTATGTTTAACTACAACATTACAGGGGGGGATTTTTTTTTAATAACAGAAATATTTCAAAGAAAATACTAAACCGTTTTATGGACACGTATACAGGAACACTGATGCCAAATTAAAAACAAAAGACATCCCCACTCAATGTCAATCGATATTTAATTTTTTTTCTTATTTTTCTGTAATTTTCATTTTATTTTTTATAGTCGCTAATTTAACTCCATAACATTTGCTAGACAATTATTAAATAACATGAAATATTAACTGTCTCGCTATATTATTATAACCTAGGGTGAAACATTAGTTGATATCCGGAAAGGACCGCAGAGACTTAATAAAAAATTGTCCATCATTTAATTGTTTGTGCGACAAATTGCCCTTATAAATAACTACTTTTGGGAAATAGGAACAAAATTGTCAGTTCTAATATTAGATATGTTCGTATGTATTTGTGGTTTCTGTGGCTTGACAAATTCACAAAAAAAGTAACATTTTTTTTTTAATTCTAATAAAGTGGTATCGTTTTAATGATAATTTACCAACATTTATGGCAACATGTTCTTCTCACCAATAAAAATATAATAAATTGTGTTCATTGTTGTCAACATAATTTACAGATAATACTTGTTTGCCACTAACCCATTATAGGCTAACACTAACTATTAATCTTTGTCACGTTGGTAACTATCAATATTGACGTATACATAGGTATACTATAATAATAAATTAATGATTGTGTTTTCTATTATTAACAAATTATATTTAGTTGAAATATCAACAGCATTAAATCAATATTGAAAATTAATTTAGTTATCATTACATTTATTAGCTATTTATGTATGTATGTATGTACATATGTGTATCATCATGTATAATTATATACTATGTACTTATTATGTACCTAGATCCTAGAAGAAATAATTCTTTTTATTTTTTGTTATGTCATGTTACCTGATTTGAAATATTTCGACTATGATGTTACAGTATAGAAAATTTATTTCCTTATATTTTGGCATTAAATTATGTGGGGGTTGGGTAAGCTAATATTAAATTGATTGTTATGTTTACTTATTTACATTACATATATTAATGTTGTAGTAGTGAATAACAAATCTATTAGTTCAATTAAAAATGTAGATATATTTTTTTTACTATTGCAAAGTTTTCCTAATCTTTTAATATTAAACATTATTTATAAAAGATATAAAAGATTGTACCACGAGTAAGTGTGACCATTTTTGCTGTTACTAATTTATTAAAAAGAAAAATTTAAAAAATTCAATGTAACGGATTTTGGATCCAAAAATGTAATATTATATATATAAAAAATGTAACCTCTGCTATAATGAAATTTTCCCTGAAATAGTATACTTAGAACATTTATAACAAAATGAATTTTAGGAATTTCCTACAATTAATTTCTAGAAAATAATTAGACATAAATATGTGAGTTCTTAAATCATTGTCCTTCATTTTCATATTTAATAATGTTTACGGAAAATTGAAATTCCGGTATGAAAACGTTCATTTTTACACAATTACATCTTACAATAAAATCTCTTTATGCATATTAAATGTGCTCGCTTTATTGCATTAAATAATTTATTCCTCTTCCTTAATACCGCGGCGTTGCAATTGCTACAAATGCTTATAAACTATCAAGGCACGGGAAATATTTTATTATTGTAAACGCTATACGAAGTTTTTGACTTTATCATCTTTCGCTCGAAGGCACAGAAAACATGTTCCGACTGTAATGAAACCAATGATAAAATATAATAATTAATGCTGGGTGTTTGCCAACACATGTGCTGTTGGTTAATGTGGTTTTCTATACTGTGAACTGTGAACTATTATTATTGAATCGATTTTACTAATTTTATCGTAAGAAGACGTATACTAACAATATTTGAGATTATTATAAGATAGCTGTAATAGTTTCAAAACGGTAAAGTAAATACTTTTTAAGAAAATTCAACTCTTTTTAAATTCAAAATATTATATAAATAACCGTAAAGATGCAGATTTACAGATTTATAAAATGACCTTATTCACTTTCTCGCTTATTTTAACAAAACAAAACGCATGTCATTTTTTCGCTCAAATTTTTTACCGGAATACACCCTACATTGTCGGATTGGACATATGAAGAGTTTTTTGTGGACATATTTTCATCGATTGGATAATTTTTTTTAATTGATTAAATTAATAAATTTAAATTTTATTTATTTAAAGCTAAAAATACTGAAGTTATGTGTAGTACACTTACAAGTTTATTATCGTACATATTAAAAAGATTTATCTATATCCTGTATATTACATACGTTTGTAGTATACTATACCAGATATAGTATAATAATAGATGTGCTATAAAGGCGGGAAAATGAACGAATATTTAGCGAACGTATAGAATATTGAACAGCTGACCTTTCCCAGCCTCTTCATTTTCAAATATATTTACGCAATAACCAACAAGTAACTTATTTCGAATAAATTTCAGCTCAAAAATTATATTCATTTGATTAAAGGTAAAACATTTAAAAATATACAAATCAGAAACAATGCAAATTAACCATTTGTGTAATTTGCCTATAAATATAAAAATAGATAAATTTTTAATTTGAAATTCTCCGAGTTTTTGTTTTTATTTCAAAGTTTGTAAAATTTATAAATTCATACATGACCGACCAAATGACTCAGAGCATTGAGTGGTTGCCCTTGGAGCGGGAGGTCCTGGGTTCAAGAACGATGTGCTGATTTGAATATGCTGATTTGAATCTGAGGCCGGGCAGTTGGATTGCACTTAAATACAGTTTAAATAATGACATTATCTCAAAAATGACAATGCTTACAAATAGCGTTGAAATTGCGAGCATTTGTAAGGTTTCCGTAAAAAGAACACCTCAAATGCTGTTTTATTCCACAAAAAAGAGATGAAGTGCTCAATTAAGATAAATGTATAAAAGAGGATGTTTCTAATGGGCTCATCCATGGTGACCTAAGGAATTTCGGGCGTTCTCTCACACTAACTAACTAAATTCATACGTACATTACCCAACAAAAATAAATATAGGTACAAAATTTGAATATTAGTTTTCTAGAAGAATCTGAAAATTTAAGCATAAAGAAACGAATTTGACATCATTTTCGATACATCCAGAGCCGCAGTTATTTTTACAAGACAATTTTTTTTTTTATTTTTGGAATACTTGAAATAAAGTGGAATACTGATTTTAAAAATGTTTCAACCAATCAGAAACCAAATATTAAAATTGTGCTATAATTTTCTCATACCTACATATTATAAAAAAAACTAACTATGCACGTTTATTTTTATTACTTTCTGGAATACAGAAAGAGATCTTTCTTTATAATAGATTAAAAATTCCTGAATTATTAAAATAAAAATAACTTAAATTACATAATCAACATTCTCTTATATATACTTAGTTATACATACAGACCTATATAATAAACCTATGTAGGTAACTATGCGTCAATTTGTCTGGAATTTTCTACAGAGAAGACACGATGTTAATATTTAATTAGTTTTTAAGAGTTTAATGAAAATTCCATAAATATTTTCCGACTCAGGTTTAGTTTATTTTCTGATACACTAAACATTTATTAGTTTTCTATGTACAAAAATATATGCTCAAAGGAAAAGGTATCAGTGACGAGTTAATTTATATAATCACCGACCGTCTATAATTTTGCTTCAATCAATTTCTAGATATTCTCAACGATAATTTTCTTGTCCTTTAATTAACGAGTTACAAATTTTGTCACACTATATCTATAATAATAGTAGTAGATATTCAAATTTCTAAATTCAAAGGGTGGGTATGTATGTATGTTATATGAATTGGTTTGGTTAGGCAATACCTAACGGATAGGTACATACAACACAAACTCTATATTATTATTTTACTTTAATTTTCCGCATAATCAGAAAACATTTTCTCTTTAAACTTTTAGAATTTCGGTTTTACCTGTTGCCTAATGTACGTGTCAAATTGGACACGTTTTCGGTATGAGAAAGGTAATTTTATTTTTGGTATTCAACATTCTAGAGACAATCTAAATTGTTTACATTAAAACTAAAGCAATAACAATTCACTGGCACAAAATACGGCATAGGTCCGTATGATGATGCCATAATGGAAATTATTTGTTTTTAATGGTTTGAGAGGGTTGTGTGATGGTATTTGAATGAATTATTGAAATTGAGAAACAATCTTTAATGGTGGGAAGTAAAAAGGGGTTAAGGATTAAATAATATATTTTTAATGTAGGTATATTTTTAAATAATCTCTTATTGAGCATTGCTACCTACTCCATATATAAATGCTCTAATTTAGCTTAAATTAAAAACTAAATACAGGCAAAATTTGATTTACGAAATGTTCGATTGTAGAAATTGTTCGAATTCTGTTGTCTATGTAAATGTCTCACCATAATCATGGATGGTCAGCCAAATATTTTTGTTCTGATGGATATTCAAAAACCCTTAATGGGAAAAAAAAGTTTTACAAACAATGGAACTTGTCCCGAATTCGATAAATATTAATTTAATGTAGGTATCTTAATCTTTTTTTAAAAATTTATATACTTTTTCAAAAATTTTCAGTGAGTTTTCCTATATTAATATAAAACGCCAGAAAAACTCATAGTAAATATTAAAAGACAATTATTTGCTAACATTTTTGGAAAAATTCTCAGAAAAAATCGGGGAAGTACCTGCCATTGTGAAAAAGTTATTAGTGATAGTCTGTTTTTTGATGTGGCGCCTGCTATTTTTTTTTAAATACAATTTTTCCTAATTCGTTTTTATTAAAGAAGCACAATATTTAAAAAAAAAACGTCATACCTAATTTTAAACCTCATTTAACAACTAACTTAATGATAGAAATAACTATAAGAGAATTTTTTTGAAAAAATTTAAAAAATCCAAATTAATGGATTAACGAATGTTCTTTTTTCAGAACGTTTTTTTATGTCTTTATACCTTATGGTTTAGTAAAGATTTATTGTTGTGACAAATTGTAAATATGACGTAGTAATTTCCAAAATTTATTTCGATTATTTTAATATGAAAAACGCCATTTATTCGTAATCCTTTAAAATGGTAATTTATTTCTAGGAAAGATTGATTGCAAGTGAACCGTTTTAAGAAAAAAATCTATGCCAATAAATTTCATTTCGATAGAAGATTAATTTCTTTCTCTATTCTGTCATATAGAATTAATTTCTTTTTCAATTTATTTTAAAGAATATTGAAAATGGGAATAGGTAGGCGAAGAGAATTAAGTAAAGTTTTAAAATTCTATAGGATTGTAAGTATTTTGTATTTTTTTATCCGTATGAGGAATTCAAAATGAAAAGAAAATGTAAAATGATTTTTTTTTGTCTATTCGGTTAGTCCAGAACCATATATTTTATGTTTAGTTATGTGGGGGCAAAATGTGCTCTGAATATCAATCACATCCGTTGATCATACCATAACTGAATTTTTCTATTTTAAGTTCATATTCAGGGAGTTAGGAATCGTTAACCGTTGCCTATATTTTTATGATACGACAAGGAATATTTTTTAAAAAAAATATATTTAATTTTGATTGATGAGTTTAAAATTGATGAATTTTTTGTATTCAAAGTACATATATGAGAAAATATATTACAGTTTCCATGCCAATAAAATGTATTTTATGCAAGAATCAGCCTTTTCATATAATTTTCGTTATATTTTTAACAAGTTCATTAAAAAACTGAAGACATTCATATCTCTATGCTATGGTATTCTATAATATACCTAGGCTAGGTATATATTTAACAAAAAAAAAATTTAAATTTAAAAAAAAAAAATTTCTTGTTGTTGGTATCTCCCTAAAGTATATAACGATTTTGTTTACATATTTTTCTCTGTATATTTCCTATAAATTTTCCTAATATTTTAGGGTGAAAAAGGAATTTTTTTTCGTTTAAGAGTGTTGTAATGAATTTTTTTTTTATTTTTTGCTCGAGCTGTCGGTCTATACGCATTTATGTTATAGAGAAAAGGGTTTAATCGGTTAAGCTCTACCCTTCTAATTAAACATTCAGAGAGGAAAAAATTAAAAGGCCATACCCTTCTTGGTCGACAGGGAAAAAAAAAGCAAGAATGCGTGTTTGGGTGAGCTTTTCTTTTCACGCTTAATGCGTTATTTACCCAAAATATTTTTAACCTTCGTTAGAAAGGCTATAAGTATTTTGTTCCACCAGCAAGGTATACGAGTACATATTCGTAATTTATGTATATTGAAAAGCTTCAGTAGTTAGTTATTAACGTTTCTAAAATATTTTTAAATAGATGTTATATAGCTATTAAACGGTGTTGATGATGATATCAAAAATATATACAAACAAAGTTTTTTTTTTTTTAAATTAAGGTCTTGTATTACAAGTTTTATGTATTTACTTACTCAGCAACATCTTAGACATAGCTGATAAAATCGAAATTAGGAAGTTACTTGTTTGCATAAGCGTTTTTTATATTTTTGCAACTCAGATACTAACAATGATATATGACGACAAGAACAACGATGAAAATACTAAATAAGCAACATAATTTATAAAAAAACTAATTACTTTGTACTGATTTGTTAAGAGCGGTTTTAATTTTTCTATTTAAAACATATTTTACGACAATGTCCTCGATTCCTTCAACTTTGAACGTTCTCTCGTCTTTTCCTTGTACATACTATAATTTCTAATTAACATTTCTTAAAATTTGTCAATTCTTTCTCCAGCGAAAAATGATCAAATTTTTAGCAATATTTTTTTACATACATTCTGATCTTTAAGAAAAGCGAAAAAAAGCGACACGTTTTCTAACTAGTTATATATGAAATTTATCTATATGAATAATAAGCAGCTTTAAAATTATTCACGGTTTTGGAAATCTACTTAATTTAATTACATACCTAATAAACTTATAACGATATATGAAATAAATCTATATGAAAATGGGAAATCTTATAATTTTACTACTAAATCATACACAGAGTAAAGCGAATTTATATAAATTTATTGCTGATTCTTCAGTTGCAATATTTTCCGGTTCTATACTTTAAAGTGAAATTGAAATTCTTCCTTCGAGAAATATGTATATGTATGTCGGTATTACGAAATTGAATTTTAATAGTTCTCATTAAAGTTATTCAAGTAGACGAAAAAGCCTAAGCAGTTGAAGTAATGTTTTGATATATTTTACATATCTGAATCTGATATGCTCATAACAGTGGAAATAATTTTATGAGAATTAATGCCTAAACCTGCTTGATTGATATTATACAAGGAAATAAATTACTTTAATTAATTATTGAAAAAGCAAGTAAATCCAATGAACATTTCGATTGAAGAGAAATGGTTCTAGATCCCTTAATTCAGGCCGGGATTCAATTTCACAATGTACAGGCCAATACACTACATCACTACAACAATGGCTATTGATTGATTTTGTTATGAACCTACTCGCTAAATAAAATGTATGTCTATTCTTCTATACATACACTAATCTAGGACGTGTTAGATTGTTATTGGTAACATATATTTTCATAAATTTGATTGTTACCATTTATCTCGTCCTTAGGCATAGTTTAAAATCTTAAATATTTCTTATAACATTTCTATAACATTTATTGAATGATTGAATGAAGTTTATGGGTGTTTATATGTCATTTCAAAAACATTTGTATAAATTATCCTGAAATACTATTTTTATAACATTTGTATGATATCTCGGTCGACACACTGAATATATGAATGACACACTGATATTTATGGGCGTTGATATTATTTTGGAAACATACAAATTACCTTTTGAATTCAATTTTTTTTTTCATTTTTATGGCTTCTTGATGGACACCACACTGAATGAATGAATAACATTTATGGATCTTTTTATAAATAAATACTTCTATTTGAAACCAACCAAAGGGAATGAGAAATAGTTGAGGGATAAAAGACAAAGTAAGAGAGAATATTGGGAAAGATTGGAGAATATGGGGAAACAAACGAAAACTAATCAGTTATAGTAATTAGTAGTGAAAACGTTGTTTTCAAATAAATTTGCTATTACTAAATATGTACAAGTTGTACATCCAAATATAAAGTCTCATTCAACTACATGTGTATATACACACAAAGAAATAATTTGCTTAGTATAATTGAGAACTTAATCATTATTAATTCTATATATAATACAAATACGTGTACTAAAATTATGGTTACAGTTTTAATTTATAAACAATTGAATTTATCAATAATTATTGTGACATTTGAAATGTTTTTTTTTTACTATTTTACATGGTATTATTATTAAAACGATCTAATCGCGCGCAGTATAATTAACATATGTTTAATAAAACCGAAATTATTTTGATTAGCTTAAAACAATCAAACCTACCGTAATATTCATTGAGCTATAGCTACAAAATTACTAAATTTTTAAACGATACCGTTTCGTGGTAAATTCAGAATAAATTTGTTAAATAATTAGAACAGGAAAAAATACTTGTTTTTAATTAACAAAACATGAGTTTCGGTTTTTAATATTCCAACCTATTTAGCATTAGCATATGAAGTAAGTACCTACATATACATACATATATGTATGTACATAAGTGTATATAAAAAAACAATTCTATAATTAGGTATGTTTTGGTTAATGTTAATTGTGTTAATTATGACTATTTATGTAATAATGAAATAAAATCCAAATTTAATTAAATCAGCTTCAATATTGTGAAAATCATTTGAAGAAAAAAGAATTCATAAATACTTATGTAAGTACCTACTGACAAAAGTAATTTTTTTAAATGATATCTAGGGAAAGGCCTTGATCCAATTTCCACTTATTGATTTGTAAACAAAAACACTAATAATGCTTATGTTTATAAATATTAATAATTTATCCTGACTTAAGGTACAATTAATTTTTGGACCAAGCTACCAGAACAATTTCTTTTAAACTTATTAATTATTTAAATAGAAGTTATGAAAGTTTGAATACTTGGTGTAACACATACATACTTATAAAAGAATATATAAGAAGAAACATTTTATCTTTAGACTTAGTTCTACTAACCAACAAGAAAACTGGGAAGTATTCACAATGGAAGAAAATGAAAAAAAACCATCAGTAACGCAAAATTACACAGATAAGATGCTCTTTAATAAGTATACAGCAAATCAATTTTCGTCCCTAACTTAAATCGCGTAAAATCTGTAAGTGTAACAAAAAAATAATTAAAAAATTAAATATTTTAATTTTCTAAAATATAAATATTTTTGAAAAACAAAATTCTCACTTAAAATTATTTTAATGAAAATTAACAATTAAGTATTCTGTTTTTATGTATTATTTGAAGAATAATGCTGTCTTCTGTATTTAAGGAAGACCGAACCACTCACAAAAAATCTGATATCACAAAATGAAATATGGAAATATGAAGAATCATGTTTTAAAAATGTTCCCTTTGGCGGTTTTGGGGGAAAAGCTTTTTTGCAAAATTTTAAAACTTATAATTGGTACAAAACGAATTTTCGAAATCTATATATCTAAACTTGTAAACAAAATAAAAGATGGTGCGTCCCAAAAAGACCCATATTTTATCGATTTTAGCATGTACGAATGTTTCCTACATATTTGTTTTGTACTAAGCTTCTTCTATACGGCATAAGTTTATTTTGAAAAAGACCAACAAATTTATATAAAAAAAAAAGAAAGAAAGAAAGATTCATCACCACCAGCAACAGAAACTTTTGATAATAAATTGTTGTTGAACTTTGAAACACTTTAAACCACTTTATTCAAAAAAAATGTGAAACTTGTCTTGTAAATTTACAATTTTTGTTTGTGTTAAATTATGATGAAAAGGCATTTGGCCGAAAAAATAATTTATGTGGTAAAATCAAATATGCTAGTCAAGTCGAAAAAAGACAACAAAATTAAATTAGAGTATCTAAGTACTACGAGTATATTAAAAACGAAAGTATATTCAGAATTTTCATGATGAACATAAATTCCCATATTTTATATTAATAACGACAAAATATCACACGAAAAGAAAATTATTTTAAAATTATTGATCTTGTAAATGTTATTTCCCTATTTTGCTTACACATCTTTATGTATTTTATTTTTTTTTTTTTTACTTTATATTTACCATTCAATCAAATGTAAATGTCGGCACACATTACTAATTCGTGGAGACAGCAGCACTCTACTGAATATTTTAGTATATATTTTTTTTTTAAACTGCCATACAGAATGATATATAATGTTACATATACACGCATATAATTTTTAATGGTAATTTTCTGTATTTTATATTTTATTTAAGTATTTTTTAAATTAGTTTTAACACATTTGACATTAAAACAACACATATTGCATTGGGTAATTTAGTAAAATGTACACATCATTAACACTATTTTTTCAATGTATTTTTAAGTAATTTGTATGTATGGGTGTTCATGCTATTTAAATAATATGTGTAAATATTCACTTAAGCTCTTAAAAAAATTCATTTCGTGTTAAAAAGATATAATTTTTTTTTTTTTAATTTTATGTATCTTAGACAACTAAATATTTGTTCTTTTAATGTTTTATTTGACAACTTTATCGGATATTATGTACATGCATAAAGTTTATGCCCGTGCTATCTAAAACAAATTTTCCACGTGGAAAATATAAACGCCAGACTGCACGGCTGGAGGAGAATCGAACGATTGCGACTTTAAATAATCAGCGACAGTGTTTAACTGATAATTTCTGTAGAAAGGAAAATCATGAATGGTATAGTAAATTAAAAAAAAAAAAAAAAAATTGGGGTAGTTGTTTGGTGAAAATATAAGAGCGCATGCTTGAATATTATACATATGGTAATGGTAGGTAAGAAGCTTTTTGGGTGAAAAGTTTTTCTGATTTGGAAGCTAACAAACTTAATTATTGTCGTTCTATAAGCTTTTGGATGAAAATATTAAACTATTAATTTGAACGGTGCTGATATTGAATATTTTATTTTAAAATTTTTCTATATAATCTCACATAATGTAATAGTGAATAATTTCTGTTAATTGTTAAGTTAAAATTAAAGTTTCGATTTGGTAAATAACTTAATTGAATTACCAAGGATGTATTGAATACAAAAAGCTTTTCCTAGATGTCGCAGTTTCTATAAGATTTTGTGGGTATTTATAAATATAAATAGAAAATTGTTTCTAACAAAAAATTTGTGTTGTGTATATACTCACTATATACATACATATATGTAATATGCATATGTATATGTAGGTACCTGTTCCGTATTTTCTAGTTCATTCGTTTATCATCTGAAATACGATAATATAGGGTAGAAAGCTTACTCAAGGATAACTTTTTTTTTTATTGTAATGTCCTTTACACCATGAAGAATTTAAAGTAAAAATTTAAGCGCTTTTCAATTCTATTAAAATTACAATAAATTGATAGAAATTAGGTGACATTTTTTTAAATTTAATTTTGTTAAATCTTTAATGCATTCATTATGTTTTTTTCACATAACATAACGAAATTATCCGTTGGACATGAAATAAAAATAGATCAGTTAAATATAAATGAAATATGACAAATAGATTAATAAGCATCTGTTCGTGCGGTCGCACAGAAACTAAATAATTAGACTCATAGGAAACAATTTCAATGACAAAACCGCAATGAACAAAAGAAAAAAACCAAAATCACAGGTAAGCAGACAAAATCATCTTTGTTCAAAATACCACCAAAACAATTTTAGATTTTAAGTTACAGACCAAGTCTTCAAATCTGTTAAAATAGAAAACACTCTGTGACATTCTATAGTTATTTTTTCTTTTTTTCTTTTATGACTCTTTATTTTATGACCTATAACTATTGTAAAGCTTTTTCTAACAAAATATTTGTGGAAGTATTAGTTAAATAAATTGTTTTGTATTAAGTAGGTATACATAATTTACAATAATGAAACAGCATTAGATATTTCATGTTATATTTTCAGTAAGTAGATACCCATTTCTTGTAATTTTCATTACGGTACATATAGGTTGGATATTATATTTGCTTTTAATTGGCATTTTCACTCTTTATGTTTACTATTTGATCTAAATATTCTCTTCTTCGAATATATATAACGATTGTACCTGCACTCAATTTGTTTAAAAGAAAAACAGTAATATTTATTCAATTTACTTACTTAGCATCATTGAAATTCAATTTTAATTTTTTTAAATTATCAACTTTGCTTACCTGAAAAAAAAGAAAAAATTATTATTAATTTTTAAATAATATTATTAATTATTGTTAATTCATTATTGTTGTATTTGTATATTATTAAAAATATTTAATTACTTAAGAGTTGCTTACTAGTAATATTTTTTTTTCTATCTACATATGTATCTAGGAAAAGGATCATTTTTATATTTGTGAGTAGGGAGAACTCCTGAATTAACATTTTGTACAAACTTCCAATTTTCTATTGGTACAACATTTCCAATCTCTATAAATCTCTAATATTTATGAATATTGATTTTTCATGAAAATTAGCCCCAGACCACCTACGCCCTGCAAAAATGTTTGTAAATGCCAAAAAGAGATTTGTCATATGACAAAAAAATCAATGCTATTTAAAACCGGGTGTTAAATCTAGATTCTAGATCTAGACTATCAAATGTAGTTAGTTCAAAGTGCGGCATAGCGGATATATGTTTGCCATACTTAATGTTACTTAATTTAATGAAGTTACACGATTAGAACATCTAAGGAAACAGAAATGTATCTTTTTTACCATACCATATATACAAACGTACATACATAAGTATGTACATATAGTTACATATGGATATGGAAACTATGTATAACTGGTAATACGATATTTAGAGCAACCCAAGGTTAAGAGAAATAACAACACCATCCCCTTCCCACATATAATTTACATTCATCTCTATATAGACATACATATTTATGTATAACAAACATTTATAATGTTCCTAAACCAACTAAATATAGAGATGAAAACTCAAAGAGTAATTAATACAAAACAGTCATATTAGGCGGTTTTTGAAAGTTTTGATGAGATCTTGTATTTAATTTTCAGAGCAAATCACTACTAATAAACGTAACTTTTCTCTCGCAGTTACCTAAATTAATTGTTGAACTTGAAATATACAATTTCCAGAAATAATTTCCATTTATATTTTCACAAAGAATATTATTTGCTGATTCGATCTATACAATAATTACATTCGTCTCCCCATTCACTCACCCCTTTCAAAAAATAGTTTAACATGTTGTTGAAAACGGAAATATCTTGACGGAAGTAATTGCCACTTTGTATGGATATTTTATGCTTGTGAAGTATCTATTTAAATTTAATATTTTGTAGGCATTTTCTTAACTGGAAAAAGTAGAAACAGATTTAAGAAAAATTAATGTTAATATTAAAGAATATTTGAAATATCGCCGGGTTAGAATTATTATACTAAGCTGTTATGATCCTTGGAAGGTATATTGAATATTTTCTAAGTCAATACATGTGATTTGCATATATTTACATAGGCCAAATAAAATTCTAAGCCAACGATAAGTAGAAGATATTTTAAAATCAATTACTATATACTACCTAGTAGTTGGAAGTGATACTGGTCGGTAACGATGTTTACACACGGAGAGTCATGATTTCCATGTTCACAAAAATTAACAGAAATCATTTAAAAGTTAAACATACACTAGATTTAAGTTGTATATCAAAGGACAATTGGAACTACCATAAAGGTATTCAACCAAATCCAATACAAATTGGACGTATATGTATGTATATCTATATATTAAAAATTGGAAGAACATAATTACATATATTGGGAAATTTTTTTTATCAGAGACAAAATATAACTAAAACTAAGGAAAATGAAAAATTTTCTAATACAGTCTGTAGGAGCTTTTGAATAATTATATAATTAGAGTAACTTTATTATTTATAATGTTATTTCATGTTTTATATTTTTTATATTTACATTAATATTTGTTAAAAATGTTATTATGTGCTAATTGTTTATTATTTTTGGTGTCCTGTCTAAAACAGCAAAGGTATCATATAGACTGTAGCCAAACTATTTCTCTAACCCATTATTATTGAAATACTCCTTTAACGGTAAATTCCGATTTGTAATGTGAAACGTTGGTGTAGAATTATAGGAACACGTATCAAAATTGGAAGGTTACAATTTGCAGTGTTCCTAGTGTGGTAAACGAACGATTGGCAGTGACGTAGCGTGGGTTTTATTTTTGCCTATACAAAGTACGTTTGAAATTCTTACTTTAATCCGCCTAACTTCATTAATTGTTTTAATATTATAACTAAGATAATCTTACTTCAAGTAAAATTTTATTTCTAATTTTTCTTGTCTTATAAATTATTTTCGATTTTCTAACAAAATATTGAGAAAATCATAAAAATATGCAATTCAAAACTGGGTATTCTATGGATAATTAAGCTTGCAGAATACCCAGTTTTGAATTGCATATTTTGACGATTGGCATCGCTTTTTATTTAATTATTATATGTTTAAGAGTATGTGGGCGAAAATTCATTGGCAATGTATTTTTATTGAGTTTTAAATCATTTTCCGACACTCATATTATGTTGTAGGTTCTTCAATTTCGAAAATATGTGTCTGACGGAATTATTCATCGTATTTGCTACAATTTTTTAGAATTCTACATTGCACAAAGGACACATACTAGAATTTAAAAAGGAAAATCACAATATGTAAGTAGATATTATATGTAAGTGGACTGCAAATAACATATAAAAAAATAAAACCTGAAACCAAAATAAAACTTACAACTTACACAAAACGAGCGCTTTGAATTGATAGCCGATTAAGGTTAATTGAAAAAGTAAGACGTTCCAAAAATGAACCTTTAATAAATAAATTAGAAATAATTTTTATAGAATTTACGGTAAATTAAAGTGACAACCAAATTTACATAATTTTTTTCGAAAATGCCACAAAGAAAAACATTAATTATAAAAAAGGTAGGTAGGTAAACAAAAGTAACAAAATTGTGATGATCACTGAAGACTGAAGACTGCTGAAGTGGCTTTATGATGGTGCCCATGCTTTTACTGATATTTCATAAAAGTCCTTTAAAAGTCATAATTAAATTTTTTAATTCAGTCATTAAACAAAATATGTGGCAGTAAAAAAAAACAGACAGATTTATGTTGCCATAATGCAAAAAGTACAAAAAAACATATATAAAAGTATAACAGAAATATTATATAGAACATGACAGCTTCCTTAAAACATTTTTTTTTTTATTTTGATAAAAATCTTTTTCTTCCAAAAATTAGAAAATCCATAAAATGTACGTAACAATAAAACAGTACCGAGTTTCAATTCATTTTAATAAAATATTTTATTGTACTTGTGTACGTGTCGTATAATCGAAAAAAGATTTTGCCATCAGTGTCATGTTAATTTTATGTTTAAATTTCCAGTGCCAAAGAAAATGATTCTATGCAAACATTATGGAGGTACATCAAATATGTAGGTTTGAAGAGCTTTCTTGGATATGTGTATTATAGACATGTGTAGTGTACCTACATACATACATATATACATATTCGTATATGGATGTATGTACAACATTGTACCTACATTCTCCATACATAATATTGAAATTTGCACAATATGGATTATCTACTTATTTTGTAATGTATTCGGAATACGCGTTTTCATATAACGTAAGACATAATTTAATTATATATTCTTTGAAGATATTTCCCATGGGTAATAATTTAGGGGTTAACATAAAAAGAAACTCTATTGAAACAACAACAAAAATATTAAATATCAATAGATCCATTATTGAAGTGGAAGTGTGTCATAATAATCGTAAAAAAAAAAAAAAAAATTCCAAAAAGGTTGACTTTTTTCTAAATTTTACATGATTCTCTATATACTCTTAGGTATCTGGAAGGCACGTTAATGTTTAATATCAAGAAGATTTTATAAGATGACAAAAATATGTAGGTATGCATATGCATGTGTACCTTAAGTGAATTTTTCGAGGAATTTTTTTTTTATTAAGAACATAACTTATTTGAATTTCAATTTTTTATGTAGACAATAAACCTTAAGTATCTCTGTCGATCGGAGTTTATCAATGGCGAAGCGTGCAGTTTTGTACATTGCCATTTTTTATGTATTTTTTTTTATAAACATCCGGGATAACAGCAGGGATATGATTAATACAATCATATCTTACTAACACTAAATGTTGAATGATTGTTCCATAAAAATATTCCATAGCCTTCTCCTATTAGTTATTAAGGAATTATAAGTTATAAGGGAATTTTTCGAAAACTGAAAACCATTTAAAAATTTAAGAGGGCATAGTGCTTACAAGTACAAATTGTGAAAAATTGTCCTAATTTTGTTTATGGTTTTTTTTCTATTCACTATTACAAATATTGGTGGATGAAAATGTAGGATAGAGTTTCAGAAATTAAAAAAGTTTCAACCAATTTTGTGCAACACCGCGTGATATTTCGAATAGAAAAAATGCAAAAATTATTGTAATTTCTTTTTATTTATAAACTGCCCATCGGCAGCACTGATTTTAAGCATCTTAATGAAAACACTTCTATAATTACCTAATTTAAATTTATAGAAGAAATTGTTCACTGAAATATGGAAAGCTTTTGTTTTCCTTTCCATTTTTCACAACTTGCAAAAGATGGAGTATCGTATAACATTGAAACCTTTCATCGGAATTTTCCTGAGCTTTATTTGTAAATAACTTGAGGAAGCTTAATTTTTTTTTACGATATGAAACACTCTCTGAGAAAATACCGCAACTAATGCCAACAAAAGAAGATAAAACGAGACATTCAACAGGTGTTGTTACGTTTAAGCAGTAGGTAGGTAAATAGGTACGATATGATGAATGAATTTTAACGTATATATAAGCTGAATGTAAATTAAGCTTTTCGAAGCTTTTACGAAGACGGCCAAAATATTTTATAGCTGTGATGTTATCACTAACAATGGATCAAACAAAAACATATTCATTATGATTAAGTAGTGGTGGAAAATATTTGTGAATTTGATTTGATTTGTCTCGCCGCCTGTCTGTTTCATTAGCATAATTTCTGATATATAAAAATAAAGTAAATAAATTATACCTAATCTTTAAATTATTAATGGTTGTTTTTATTAAGGCTATGGGGCTTTATGTAGGTACATACATATGTGCACTTATACATTTTTTTATATATGCATATGCATATATACACATTTTATGTTATGGAGGAAAAGATGAAGAAAAATGATTGTTAAAATCTCTGCGACTTAAGTGCCTCAGTGTACTCCCAGCTGCCTCGTACACTTGATAATTTGTGTATTGTGTCATATCTTCTTAATATTTTGTGACAAAAAATATCCGTATACTGTGAGAAAAGTTTTAATTAAATTTATATACATACCTAAGTGTATTTGTTAATAAAGCTAAAATATAAATTGAAATTTCAATTTTACTTTTTGTTCATCAACCTCTAAATGTGAATTGTTAGATTAGCTATGGCACAAAAATATCAACGCGGCTACCAAAAAAAAACTAAATAGCTATATTATCATTCTCTACAGTCCTTAGAAACATTTCTTACCATAAAACTGAAATGTTGCTTAGAAATTATATGAAGATCTAAGTTAATTTTTATTTCATGCTTCTTTTTCCACCCGTTATTCAAAAAATTTGTGAAAAAATGTTTTTTTTTGGATGAAAATTAATTTTCTTGTTTTGTAATTTAAAAATATCAATATTACCGATTTTTCTCTACCGTAGCGACAATATAGAAAATAATTTTCAAATTAGTATACATTTTTGGAAAAAAATAATTAGGTTACTTTCAATAACTGCACCTGGTTTGATATACATTTTCCACAAATAAAATTGTTTATTCAAGACTAAAAGAAATTTTTTTAAATATGCGAAATTATGTTTCACAAAAAGTACTATTTGAAAAAAGTTACGCTATTTTTATGTAACAAATTTTCTATATATGCAGAGTGTTAGACTATTATGTATATCTATGTATATCGATATGTATATGTATTGATGTATTGTATATAGTTACATAAGTAGATTCTTTTCAAAACTTTATAAGAAAATTTAAAATTCTACAAAATAGATAGATATAAATTTTTGGTTCTGAGAATATACGCCCATCTATTAGCAGCTATACAGTGTACAACTTCTGAAGTAGGTATATGCATTTTGACAATTTCCAAGGAGTACATATACGCTGGATGTGATGTGAATAAATAATAGAATATTCATTTCTGCGAGGAGTGAGTATATTAAAGTATTTTGCTTAAAGATGTGTGATATAGAGTTTAAACGGATGGACAATTAATTAAAACATCATCATGCCGTTTATCATTTCATAAAAGCGAACGCCACCTGACATCAATCATATCAAGTCGTTTTAATAGATAGTTCCTTGATATTTAAAATGTTATTATTAGCGTCATGGAATCGCTGTCCCTATTCAACTGTAGACTAATTTTGCTAGCTAAAACTTAGGATGTTTCAATAATTTCTCTTCAGTAACTATTTACTAGTTCAAAGGTTCAGCGAAAAATATTTTTGGAAACGAAGAAAGCAAACTTTTTCTACCGTTGAACAAAATTTATTGTTTGTTCAGATTATTGCAAATATTATTGATGATTTCCAAATACTAAAAGAAATTCTGACAAATTGAAATCTTAAAGCTGCGTAAAGTCTTACACGCTATAATATATAAGTATATATATAGTTATATCTTTCTTTTAATAAGCGATAATATCTGTTTAGATATACTTCGGTGCGTATAAATTAATTATTTTTATTTGCCCAATTTACTTCAGATTAAATTTCTCCACCTTTTAGTCCACATTCAACATCTTAAATATTTTCTAACGCAATATAGATTCAAATCAATTCAAAACTTGCCAAAGCAAAGCCAAAACCAACGTAGAATACGTAAAATTTGTTAGCGTCGGATAAATGCAAGGAATATTAAACAGGTAGATTGAAGGTATATATCTGGTTAGGTAAATTGATTCTTACAAGATAAGATTATTAAGGTGCTTCCTTACGCAGAACAGGCATTTGACAAAAACTTTTTTTTTCGAAGATTAAGTGGATTTACCACACTTTTATATTATCACCACATATATTATTCCAAACGGGTTGTTTAACACAAAACATGATTGGATTTATTAAGTGTAATAAATAAAATAAAACAAAACAATTTTGTAAAAACAGTTGTAGGTGCGTGATGAAAACGCTGGACAAAGTTTTATTTATTAGGCTGGGTTTTTTATTTAACTTAATCAAATATAACTGAGGTAGTCCTTAACTTATATGTAGTTTCATAGAAATGTACAATCTTGTTATTTTATCAAGTATGGACATTAATAAAAAACGGCAGGTCAAAAAAAAAAACGGTCAGGTTTAACTTTAACCTCGTATGCTTTTCTTTTATTCGAAATATATTAGAAATAGTAAAAACCAGTAAAGAAGTAAAAATTGGCTACGCCGATTATAATATACCCGTATGAGTACTTGTTTATTAT
>JANSTT010009890.1:0-25209 GCA_026745375.1 Platyura marginata | reverse complement strand
ATGGTGGATGGGGTTGGTGATATTTTATGGGTGGTTTTGCAGCAATACAAAAGGCTGACTGAGCGCTACAGAGCAAGAGGCAAATCATATTGAATCGATTCTGTGGCGGAAACGGCACAGTATTTTCGTTCAATATTTTTATACAATTTGAATCGGTTATTTTGGTCTTGTTGCTGTTGTTGTTGTTGTTCACGTTGTAGTGCCCAGCAAGTTCCAATGAACAAAACTGGGACGCATGATATTTTGTTGCAGCAGTACTCCACCTCTTCATATACATTTTTTTCACATTAAACATTTTTCGGTTTTCAATGCAATTTAGAGATAGCCCGCAAATTACTTTGTTGAAAAGCTATAATCGCACACACACACACACACATACACAAGCAAACAATTTAAAAAGTCATTTATATGAGAACAAACAATTGCAAGATGTCTGGAAGGTAATTATTTGGAGATCTAACATTTTGTTAAATAATTTTACTTTTGTCATGGCTTTTCCGATGATGGAACACAATTTAATATAATACACACAAGGTGACACGCCCAAAATGCTAAATTTTATGGAATTTGTGAACTCGAAACTTATGCTTGCTGCTTAAAGTTGAGAAAAAAGAGATGAACATGGAACCGGCAAAATATAGAGGGGTTGGGGTGCAATGTATAAGAAGAAGTATATAATATCTATATCTCTCTATATATAGATACGAATGTATAGCAAATTTCAAGGCTATATATATACAAATATATATATATATATAAATTTTCACAAGAAAAAGGGAAGAACTAAACTGAACTAGAGATGGTTACATTACAATTTTGGTATTTTAAGCGAAAAATCGATAGCATTTCTAAAGGAAATTGTTTTCCTCTAATTTAAATTTTATTGAAATATAAAGCAAACCAGAAGCGTTTTTCGTTTTGTTTTGTTTGGATTTACTTAAACTTGAGTTTCCGTTTTTTTTTTTTTCTTTTTTCTTTTCTTATTTTTTGTTCGGTCTTTTCTATTTAACATTTAAGGCTACGAAGAAATGAGATTGTATGCAAAATCGATATTTTTGTAAATTTCATTTACAGTTGAAAAATATCTGGGTAACTTTTTGGGGTAACTTATACATTTATGTAGATATAAATATAGAAGGTAAAGCTAACAGCTTATTATTTGATACAATTTGCAACGCTTTGGAAAGAGACAGCATAATTATTATTGACTGTTTGGAGAAAAGTAGGTAATAATTTGGCATTAATAAAGGAATGTTATGTGTTTGAAGGGTTTTATCAAGATACCTATGTACTTGAAAAAAGCTTCAAAGAGAATTCTTTAAAAGTTGGAAAAAACTCTATAAGAGTCTGGAAAAATTTCTAATAATAATTCGATTTTAAAACCAGAAAAAATCTTAATTAGTTCCAATCGTTAATATCTGTACAACAAAAAAGATTTTTAATTGGAAATATTTTTGGATAAAATTATGATCATAATAACGTTAAATCTAAGATTAATACTTCCAAGCAAGTTGTTGGAGTAAAATTAGTTTATAAATGGGGTTTATAAAGCCACTATTCATTGCGACCCGTTGGATCTATTGTATTCACATTTGTGTATACTGGATTGAGAAGGAAAATTATCGATTTTTTCTCACTATCGATCAATTATCGATAATGCTTTGTTGCTATCGGTGGTTTTTCGATAGTCGCTATGTAGAATAACTTTAGTGACAATTTTGAAAATAAACAATTTATAAGTAAAGTTTTAACGAAATTTGTTGGAATTGATCTGCTATCAGCATGTCAGAAAAGTTTATTACTGATGCTGTTTTACCAAGAAAGTAAAAATCAAAAATATGGCTGCACAATTATTGAATGCAACCTAAATTGAAAATCGACATTCGATATTTGACATTTTGACAGTTTAACGTGATGAGAGAACAACGAACAAGTCCAATATTCACAAAAAAGTTATAAAAATTCAAAAATACACTATCGAAAACTATCGACAGTACCTATATCGATAGCTTTTAAAAACTATCGACTACTATCGATAGTTTTCCTCCTCTAGTACTGGGAGTTGTTCTGTCAAATCTCCAACGGGGTTAGTGTATATTCTCATAGATGTTGCAGTTTTTTTTTTTTTTTTGCATTACACAGAGAATGTGTTCTACAGTTTCGTCTTTTTCAAGGTAGAAACGACAATTTTTGGGGGGTAAGAAAGACTACCGCCGCCCATGTCCGTTTAATATAATATTTTAGATATTTACAATAGTCGACTTTTAATTTCATACCATTATACACAGTTATTCTTGTTTTACGAAACGATATAACACTTTGCTTATGTCATGTCGAATTTTTAATTCTATAAACAACTTCTAAATGCTATAAATACCACAAATAATCTATTAGGTACGAATACAAACAACATACACAAACACACACACACACACACACAAACGGACATATGTGTAGTTAAATAAAACAATACCAATATTAACATCGAAAAAAGTAATTTGTTTTTTACTTACATACAAAAAGATGGTTATAATATCAACATTTTTGTTATATTATTAAATACGCGTTGATGTTGTACAAATTTTATAAACCAAATAATAAATATTACAAAACATGCAGTAAATTAACATGAAATTGTTTTTCCGTAACGTAATGAAAACATACCTCTCGAGTGGTATAGATAAGACAATCAATTTAATAAAAAATAATAATAATAATAATAATATTTTTTGATACAGTCATAGTTAGTAAAAAAAACAAAAATTAAGATTATACATTTTCCTATACGATCCCGTGTGACACTAATAACTTACATATCTTCAAAAATGCATCACTTCTATTTACTTAACTATACTTTACTATCTATCTATCTGTTCAATTCGATAATAGGCGCATAGCAAGTTAATAGCAAGTAATTTAGAAAAATATGTTGCCAATGTGGCAGTGTTAGTTTGCTTGGCACAAATAGTTTAATGAACTTAAGCAAATATTGAAAATGAAATCAACAATAAACTTGTGTGTGTCTTAAAGAGTAAAGAAAAGAAAAAAAAACAGACATTTTTCATCTTCACATAGTTTGTGGATACTTGAATACTTATAATTTACTCTATACTAGCAACAACAACAACAACAGGTCGTGCAAATCATTTAAAATGGCATAAAACAGGTTTATGAGTCTCATGAATTTCATTGTTGTTGAGATTGGCCGTTGAATAATTTAATTACAATAAAAGAAAAATTGAGAACATATCAAAGTTTATTTCAAAGATACTATATTGATTGAAGGAGAGGAGTCATCAATCAAGATAAGGCAAAAGGAATAGAAAATGCCTAAACTCGTTCAGACTATCGTAGATTCAGGAAAAATCCAGATTAATCTTCAAAATGAAAGAAGACTTTTGTGTGAGAAAAGAGAATATAAAATAATGAGAAATTTAGGACGAAGATATTGGTAGATAGTAATGACGACTTCCATCTATTAAATCCTAGAAACTAAAAATTGGAAAAAAGGCGGTATTCGAATCAAAATATCTGTAACAATAAAGAAAGACTCGGAAAAACTACAGACACGTCTGGGACTTATAGCAAGGACTAAGGACAACTAAAATTATAAAAGTAGATACAGAAAATTCCTTGAAAGATATGGTAGACAGATAGATCGACAGAATATTCCTATAACTACTCAAAACTATGCTAAACTTATAACATTCTTTATAGGAACTCAGTGGTGAAGGACAACAGCCCTACGCGGCCCCCCTAACCTTATATAAACTTTTAAGAATTTTTTTTAATTTATTGATTAAAATTTCGGAAGGGATTCAAATCTTCTTTTCTATTAAAAATTAATTTGTCGAGGTTTTTCTATAAAATTGATTAAAGAGGATTGGATAATAAAAAGTGAATAGCCTGATTTGATTTCAAAATAATCACACACACAATAAGGTGGATAATACGCCATTTTTTAATTATATTATTGTAAATGTAATGTAAGCTTTTGTAATTAAATAAATGTCCACAAAATGAAAACTCTTTATTACTCACATATACATACAACAATGGAAAAATTTCTTTGCACGACTTTTCATTAAAAAAAAAAAAAAAAACTTCAAATCGATTTTCCTTTCTACGTTGGCTTTCACTCTTCCAACACTAAATATTAATAGCTAATTTAAAATAATAATAAGAAAGAAAAAAATAACTCCATTAATTCAAAAAAACTAAAAATAGTGCAAAGCCAAACATGAACGAATATATTTTATTAAATTTAGTACTTGTTACTATGTACATAGGTACATGTGTACTTAATCTCAAATAATTACCAGTCTCTTGAAATTCTTTAATTTCAACAAATCAAAATTATTCAAAATGGCGTTTTATATACTTTATATCCAATATGTATATATATATAAGTAAATATATAATCAAAATAACATCATACTCGTATCATTCTATGTATTATATACGCTAATTATTGTATATTATATACAATATATATATATATATATGTATGTATATAATTAAAGACATTTGGTTCGTTTAGAATCATCGTCTAATTTCGTTTATGTCTCTCTTGTTATAATATACACAGTGCTGCAACCAAAATATAATCAATTAAAGGTTGATTTCCCCCGTACCGCCGACACATTTCACCTAAAACGCTGTTCGGCTCTTTATTAAAATTTTGCATTTTGCTTATATACACACAATCCGAGAATAATATTCCAAACAACCTAACAGCAACTTAACACACAATGGGTCGATTATAAAATTTGTTGTGAATTTACTGCGGAATAGGGCAACATACTCAATGATTGGATAGTTTGTCTTATCGATACGATTGAAATTAGATTTTTTTTTTTTGATTAGATTTTGCGAGAGACTGATCCTTGCAGTTTCATAGCACCGCGATCTTTTTACAGATCTATTGTACTGTATCTGTGTTACATTTATCTCAATTGAGATGTTCTTTTTACGGAAACCTTACAAATGATTGCCATTTTTTGATATAATGCCATTATTTAGACTGTTTTTAAGTTCAATCTAACCATCTGACCTCAGATTCAAATCATCCTCAAGTCGGTTTTGAGTTCGGGACACTGCAAAGGCAGTGCTGCCATCATCTGAGCCATGTAGTTGGTCTTTCATTGAATGAAATTGGTTTGAATTGAGAGCAGTAAGAATTTTCAGTAGAAAATCACAATCCTAATTGGTATTTTCTTATCCAAGAGGATAATTGCAAACCATTGAACATAAGTTTAACGAGAAGATTCTCATATTTACATTGTTCCATATGTCTTCAAAACTAATGATCATTTCGAATCGAAATATAAAATTTAATTTTTATGCACAGACAAATAATAAACTTTTAATTTGAAATCCTACAATAAAATGAATTTCTGCAGAAATGAGAATTGAAACATAAACTTTTCAACAAAGAAAAATTTATAAAATTGAGATTAATGATATCCGATATACATAATGGTAAACTTGTTTCTTGAATCTGTATATATCTATATAGCCAATAAGAAGAAATATTTTCTGAAATACAAAAAGTCCTCATTAAAAGAAGAATTAATCAACAAGAATTACAGAGAAGTTGATATTCACAAGACAAGTTTCTAAGAGACTCTTATACTGTAGTAGTATGTAACTCGATAATACAAACCTAATCGAAGGTCAATAGACTTATTTTCACATTTTTTCCAATTGACCCATTGTGTGTATTTTGCTGTATAGCATCGCGCATCGATTGGGTAAAATATAAAATGGCAACAAAATGAAATTAACAACAAAACAACAAAAAAGAAAAAGAAGAAGAAACAAAGCGAGGAGTACAACATTTTTGAACAAATATGAAAATATTTAGACCAGTTAAAAATATTATCCCTTAATCTCAATCTCAATTTGGACAATTTGTCAAGTAGACGATTGAGTCCTTTAAGCTGAGGTTCAAGGAGCATTTAAGGTGGTATGTCGAAGTCGTCTTGTTACTGTAATTGATTGTAAAATCTACTGTCTACTTGTGCTTTATGATCCAATTAATTTTCCTAAATTAAACCTTCCTCAATAATTTCTTAGAATTATTTCTATTGACATATTTCTTTAGATTCGGTATAAGAAAATGATTGGAAAATGTCAAAACAGACAAAAAGACGTCATCATAAGTCTCACTTGAAAGAAATAGATAGCGACGTGAGTTTCCTCTGACCTAGATCAGTCAATTTTTATATGATGGTCACGCTGGGACTGTCTTCTATCTAGTCCAATGAAAATTTGGACTGATTGTTTACCAGGAGGGCTTGTAATGTTTTAAGGATAATTAAAACAAAAAAATATGATCATTCGATTTGTTAAGGCCAATTACAGGGTGATCCAATTTGTTGGCAGCACTGTAAATCAGACAGCCGTCAATAATCACGCCGCGTTCGAATATACCTAAAACCTAAAACCTAAAACCCAACATCCACCAAATAATAGACAAGATACCGCAAGAAATGTACGAAAAATTCATCGAAAATTACCTCAAAAGGATCGGCTGCTGCAAAAAGTCCGGAGGTGACCATTTCATTAATATTATTTTTCATAATTAATGAAATACACCCGTCCCTCGATTTGCACGGTTTCACTTTAACACGGTTTGTAAATTTTAAAAAAAATCTTTTATTTCCAATTTTTTATATTGAGCGCACACTCATTGAATGTTGTATCTCGATTTACACGGTTTCAATTTACACGAATTTGTTGTGGAACGTATATGTACCGTGCAAACCGAGAAATGTTCGAGTAATAAAAAAAAAAAAAATGCCATTAAGTTCTAATAATTTAGAGAAGTTTTGTAGTAAGCCAATACCAAATAAAATGTTTGGAAAAAGTCATAATCGATATTTTCATATGAAAATTTAAAATGACTGGTCTATATTACAGATTCGCAATAAATAAACCGAACCATATATGGCAACAACAAAAAAGTTACTGCACTAACAAAACGTTTGACAACGAAAATTAAAAAAAAAAAAAAAAAAAAAAACAAAAAAAAAATCAAATTCGAGATATCATACAAAATGGTTGCTATTTAAGTGTAAATACTTTTATGTATTTGTAATGTAGTAGGTACATAGTCGTATTCAAAATGTATATACACAGTTCAGTTTGAATTTTATTAGAAAATAAAATTATTTCTTTATTTGTTATCTGTTTTGCATATCTAAATCAAATGGAAAATTTTCGTAGATTCTATTAAGGTTTTTTTTTTTTTTTTTTGTTAAATGTAAGGTCTTGTGTAAATATTTCTAGAGTATGTATGGTCTTGATTTATAGTACGTAAGTAAGATTGTAGAATAAATGTACTTACAGTACATACAACACAAACATTTATAAATGGAGAGGATTACGTAAAATCAATATGGAACAACTGGTGCAATTTTTTAATTGATCTAACCTGACTGACTAACTATTATTATTATTAAGTATAAGAGACTGGGCGGGGTGGTATGATGAATTACAGAAATAGATGTTACGTCACTTTAGTATTTATTGGAAAATTTTTCTTCGAAATAATTTTGCAATATTTATGTACGTTTTGCAATTAAACATTTTGTACTTTAAGAATTGATATTTACATTGGAAGTTTGAAGAAAATTGATTAATCGACTTGTTGCTTGTAATTGTAAGCCATAATTTTTCTTTTGCTGAAATTTTAGTTCGATACTATACTACTTATTCTGAATTATTCCAAATCAGTATACTCCAATTAAAAGGAGAAATATCCGTCCATATGAAAACGTCAAAAATCTTAAAACGAAAATCCCCACATCAACCCCGGAATCGAACCACTTTTTAATTATAATTATTATGATTTAATTCAATTCCAGACCTCACATTAAAATTATTTAATTAATCAAGACGCCCGAGTTTTATATGATCAACATTTTTTATGTTTAAATTCACTTCCACAATATCACAAATTAAAAATTAAATAATTACCATGTTTACATGCAGAGTTGAACCCTGGTTCAACCCGAATTGAATTATTAGAATAAACGCGAGTCGAATCGAAACAGGGTTGAGTTGAAATGGTGTCATATAAACGCATATTGCAACTCGATCCTAATTCGATCTTTCAACTCTGCATGTAAATGCGAGTAAATAATAAATGAAGAATGACAAGAAACTTACCCGTACGCCAAGGAGACGTGCCTCAAATAGTTCTTGTTTTCGGGGGTCCAATGCGGTCGGGAAGTGTTCCATTTTAACCGCAGCACCTGGAAAATTCGAGAAAATTTATTAAAAAGATAGAGACAGTTTTTCCTTTTCTACGTTCCTATTGGATCAAATTCATTTAAGAAAAGTTAGTTTCTTCGTCAAGTTAAAAGGTAAAGAATATTTAAAAAAAAAATATTTTCTTCCATTAAAACTACGAATTTCGTACAGATAAAGGAAATTTTATAGTTTTTTATTTGCATTCCTCTCTCCTGTCTATATGCCGAAAATGAAGTGGTAGAAGTTGCAACGGATGAACGAAAGAAAGGGGAGCAAAATGAGGTAGATCTTCTCTGGGCGTGTTACTGCGATCAATTTAAGCAATTGTACTGGAAGGGGGGTCCAAAATTTCCCGTTGAGAAGGTGAAATGATTTTAAGTTTTAGGCATAAAAAAAAACAACGTTTGTCCCCTCTCGTATTTTTGGTTCAATAATTCTACATTTATGGCATACTGTTTGAAAAAAATTATGGTAAAATTTAAAAATGCAAAAAAATGTACGAAATCTTAAAGAAAAACTTCTATTTCTTAAAATTGTTCATAATTAACATCATTTTTTTGCTTCAACTATTTGAAAGAGAATATTTTTCCGGTTAAAAATATTCTTATTCCTTTTACCATTAATTCGTATATTTTGGCATTTATTTCCATAAAACACAACCTATGATTGTTCTTTAAGGTAAAATTTCGTAACACACTTAAAATAAAATAATTCCCTCATCTGTCGGGACACCCTGTAGTTTGGTTATTTTAAGCTAAGTATTTCAAAAGAAAAAAAATTCAAATCAAAAGTATCAATATAACTACTAAAAAGTAAGTAATAGAATTAAACTTAAGGCTTAAACAAAATTGATTCTATTCATTATGAAATTTTAACGATGATTTTAAGATTAATTCAACATGAATTAAATACAATTTCTAAGTATGGCACTAAAATTTATATCGAGTAATAAAAAAAAACGATTTTAGAAATTTTTTTTTTTTTTGCTTCTTCTTCTGGGAAATATTCTTTCAGACAGCATTTTTCAACAAATGATTAATGATTTTTTTAACCAGTCATATAATTGATTATAATGTTTGTTTAGACAAAACAATTTTAATAGAGATTGAATATACTTAATATTCAGATTTGTCGCCATTAATGATGAATAAATTTTTTATTTTTTTTTTTGCATTGTCAATTAACTGTTTAAAAGTAAATGAAAAAAAACTTTTTATATAGCAAAGCTTTACAAATCAAAGGTCATTGACGTAGAAAGGTACGAAAGGTATTTAATTCTATTAAATCGCTGAAAAGAATTTAAATTCCTGAGAAGCTTATTTGTTATCTGGGAATAAGTGTTGAGACATTTTCGCGAAATTCGACACATTCTTTGGGACAAATTTGATATAAGTTATAAACCCCCATCGAACCAACTACTCCTTCCTCTTAATCCCTTACCCACAACCTCCCCCAACTAAACAAAAAAATGCATTATTGACAAATACTCTACCTTCAGCTGGTAATTTTTCTTCCAAAGTTATGTAGATTGTACCACTAACGCTCTCCATATTTTGAACGACACAATTCATGCCCGAAATAAATAAAAAAAATAAAAAATTATTTTATTTTAAATTTGAAACCACATCAATAACAAAATGTGTGTGTTTTTTTGTTTTGTTTGTTTCGAAATGGAACAGTTTATGAAACATTTTTATGTACTGCATCTTTGAGGAAAGCATATGGCTGAAAATAAATAACAAAACATAAATTATATAAAACTTTTTTAAATAAATAAATGAACGAACAATCACAGAAAATAAATAAAAATTAGATCGATGGCAATATATAGTTAGAATTGTGAAATTTTCTAAGTTTTCTGTTTATAGTAATGTAAATGGGGGAGGGGAAATATATTATAACCAATACCATATTTTCCTTACTTACTCACATATTTACTTGGAAAGCCAAATTTAAAAAAACAATATCCTTGAAAATGTCTCAATTGGCATATTGCCCACTTCAGTTTGAAGTTCAGGTAAAAGTATAAGCATTTGTGGGAAAAAAAAATTTGTAAAAGAACTTATAAGCAACTTAAACATTGAATTAATGAAACTTAAAAAAAAAACAGAGAACTGTTGCCAAAACTTAAAAAAACCAGAACCGTTGTCATTATTAAACAAAAGCCACTTACTACCCTCTACTATCCTATCCATCGTATCTAAGTCCACTTTTGAACCTGAATGAATGATGAATTTGACAGTTTAACGTGACGATTCGCCGTACTTTCGTTCTGCTTCCTTTCTATTATTATCATGCGTTAAATTAATTTTTAACATCAATGGGAAACAATTCTAAACAACAGTGATATATGAGCAATGAGCCTATTATTCGTCTTTCTCCTTGTTTTGCTAATTTAGTATTAGTCATTCATCACTTAATCATTTTTGTATCTGAGACGGTTTTATCGTTCCGCTTAGTAAGTGTAGTATTTTTAAAGATAAACATATCTTGATATATAAGTTATCTTAATAGATCTTACATAATTGTCTTATAAATCATTGAAATTGTCAAAGAACTATTCAAATAACAAAAAATAACAAAAAACAAAAAAAAAACCAACCGCCCGAATGTTTATTCTCACTTCTCAACAACATTTACATAATATTTATTACAAATAAAGTTCAAATTAAGAGGCACTTACTGTACAATTTACTAACTACTATATGAATATCATTTAATGTTTTTAAGTTAAGTTTTAATTAAATGCTTCTCGACACTATATATGCATAAGTAATGTAATGTTATATTTAGATATTTAATGGTTAGTATATTTTTTTTTTTTTGTAAATGAAACTGATTTGTCGTGGTCGTATGACGTTAACTTTTTAATGACTTCTATTTAAATTGAACCCAGAGAAGCCGAAGAAAGAAAAAAAAAATATCCAACAACAACAAATGCTGACATTCACTATTCACCAAGTACTTATTTACTTGATGTACATACATATTAACTTCTCTCACTCTCTTTTTGCTCAATGTTTACTTAAATTAAAAATAAAAAAAAAATAAAAACCATTACTAAACTGTACGTAGTGTAAATATATACCCTCTAAGTACATAATATACGACTTACGATAGTTTAGTAATAGTATAATCATTTGGTTTTATTGTCGTAGTAGTGTTAATTGATAGGTTTATTGTTGTTTGTAATTTGAGCTGTAATTTTGTGTTGTGGCTCTTATTACTTGTAAATGTGAGTGAGCTTCATGTGTACTCATTTAATTTACACTAATTACTGTGTCATTATAGTAGAAATGTGTATTATATACAAACTAAATGTGCATGTCAAAAATATTTTAAAATTTACGAAAAAAATTTTGAAAAAAAAAAAAAAAAAAATTAAGAAAATCACAAAGAAAATATTTTCAATTTTACTGTGTATACTTTATTGAATAGAGAGACAGTCCTAATGACAGATGTTTGAAATTGCAGTGTGCAGACCTTAGAATTAGGTTGAATATGTAGGTATTTGACGAAATTAAGGGTAGCACCACAGAGAACATAGGTAGTTTCATTAAACAGCTGTATTTTAAAATTTTTTGTTTTTAATTTTAAAAAGAAGTTTAGTAGACGCACGAGACGAGAAGGAACACTGCCTATTATTTATGTGTTTATGTTTATGTATATAAATATGAAACTCTTGTATAACAAATTCATAAATAATACGAAGTCACACTTTTAGCTTGAGGGTTTCTTGAATTTTGTTGTTTTACTCAAATCTTTGTTTACAATTAAATTTGCAAGATTATTTTTAAAGAAAGACAATTATAGAACTTAGACGCAAAATTGATTAGTGATATAGAAGTTAGAAATATTTAGAGGAGTTTTTTTTTTAAATTTATTAATACAACAAGAAACTATTGCAAATAGTAGTCCGACAGTCGAAATAACTAAAAAAAGATCAATGAACCTCAATTGTTATATGACAATGACAATGACAGTACAATCTTTACTCCTGAAGTGTATAAAGTTCTCTTAAAGAAATCCAAAAAAACAATTGTAAAGACCTAATCATCTGGAGAACTCATTTTGAACTTTTATATCCAGAGAAACAAATTAAATAAGGAAGGAATCTGTTCCTTTAGAAGTTGCATATCGTAGAAATGAAGATCTGATCAGAAGATCATTGACAAAACAACACACTCAGAAGATCCCATAGATAGAGTTAATAACAAAACAAGCATTAGAATGGAACCACCAAGGAAAAAGAAGTCTGATGCAAAAGAGCTGGGCGGAATAAAAAAAAATTCAAAGAGTCTGTTTTAGAGGATATAAGGAGGCCTAATGTTATGGTTAGGATGGTTTTGCAGAACCCCGGAATTTTTTGCATGGAACTCACATTGGAAACCACTGCCTTAAACAATAAATAGTTCAAATTTACGGCTGCACACCATATTTGACAACTTTCATAAATATTTCACTTCAGTCATCACTGTTTATTCAATTTATTGTAATTAATAAGTTTAAAAAAACAAAACAAAATTACCTCCACCAAATCGTCTCCGATCAGTCATCCCTTGTGCTCGAGGGTCGCTCCATTCGCACCTTAAAAAAAAAATTAATCTTTTTTTAATGTTGTCTATGAATGTTTTTATGGTTATTACTTATAGACATGGCATTGAATTTTCCTTACAATACTAAGGTCAAGTAAATATTTCAATAAAATCAAATATTGTACCTACCACTACCACAAATAAGAGGGTGACAGGTAATTCAATTTTGTAAAATAATATTTTCCTTATTTATTGAGTGTTTAGCAATAACAACAACTACAAAAACAAAAAACGGTTAAATGAAAAATTTACGCACCATCAAAGTCACCCCTTTTTATCCACAAGCAAAAATACCCTAATTTTATATTTTGTGACCAAACATAATTTATTTTACATTTATTAGCTACCTGATTTCTAACAAGGATTTCTTCAGAGAGCCCTTTCAAAAAATGTTTTAAATAAAAAAAAAAATGAATAAAAATGAGTAAGTAGCGCAAATACTACCAACTTTTCAGCCCTGCTATTATCACCGGAGTTAATACATAAAACGCCGCGTCAATACGTTCTTTAGAAACTACCACCGGTGTAGGTATAACACCAATGGCCTTTTTTTTTGTGGGTTGTTTCCATTCCCCCAAAAGAATGCCTCCATATTGTAATGTTTTAATAGAGTTTTTTTGGTCCGTCGACGTCATCATCGTTCGTTCGTTCGTTGATTGCTGTTGCTGTTGTTGTTGTTGCTGTTGCTGTTGATACGGTTATAATATTCTCATCTAAGAATTTTCCAAAAATTAACGAAACCAAACAATATTTTCGTAAGTACAGCCCAAAAATAATTCACTGGGGAGGAAAAACACCATATCAAAACAGCAACTGGAAAATCATACCCACTCACTCATTTATAAGTAATCTAGTTGGAGGGAGGTGGTGAGATATTCTTCGTTTCAATAAATTATTTATTTAAAATCAATATTTAGGAACATTTCGTATATGAATTAGGTACATGTAATATTAATCCGTAATACTTACTCCTTATTATTATGAATTTTATCGATTTTGTTGCCTTTGGGTTGTACTGTACCCACTAAATAATAAGTACTCTATCTTAATGGTTAATTTGGACAATATTATTTATAGTTGGGGCTGTTGACATTAGTGTTTACCCTCCTGCGTCCCAATTTGTGATCGGTACGTAAACCAGTGATGGCAAACCTTTTTAAGCCTTGGTCTATCAACAGTTAACATCTAGTTTAAATAGGATGTCACATATATTCCTAATTTTTTTTGTTAAATTTGCAACCCTTGTAAAAATAAGAGTTAAAAAAAGGCATATTAGTGACTTTTTGGCTGTTGATTTGCATTTGCTAAATCTTCAATTGAGGATTGGCATTTCGTCCCAACTATACAGTCGGTTTCTTTTTTCGATTTTAACCCATTTAAACCCAAAGAGTCGAAATTCTTCAACATCTCATTCTTAATTGAATTACGACTCCTGCTACATAAAAATAGTTCTGGATTTAATGCCTAATATTAATGCGTTTTCGTACCACTCACCCGAACCGGACCTATTTCCTAATATTTCTATTTCCTAATTCCCACTAATTAAATCCCAAACGTAAGCTCTGTATAAAATTATATCGATTTTGGTTCACGGACAAAAGAGCCGCTTCAAATGGGTTAAATAAGAAAAATTGTATTTTTTCGTAAGTATAATAGATTTTGAAGACAAAGAACGTTCATAAACGATGCGTCTCACCAAAAAGTGTCTTGATGCGTTACCTCTGACACGCGTGCCATTGGTTCGCCCTTACTGTCGTACATCAACAATCATAATACGAAGAGAATGGATACAGAATCAATTCAAACAAGTTCAGAATCAAATTAAGCAAATACGGATAATATTGTCTTTAGGGGGGGTCCCCCTCCATTCCAAGTATCAGAAAAACCTATCGTATGGTTGTAATTTAATCAATATTTACACAAATTTTTTGTGTAAACATAAAAGTCACCCTATTTTTCTCTATTGTCGTATACATGAGCAGAATAAATATTAAATAGTCATTTAACTGTGCGCACTAGATTATGACTGCGCATGTGAAAATAGTTCTCAATAATAAACAAAAAAGAAGCTAAAAATTGCCTATGACTTTTCTATATAGGGTGATTCAGCAATATTATAGTCGTAAATTTGGAAGATATTATTTTTAATTGTAACTGGGCTGAACGAGAGGTGCTTCAGACAGCCATTTTTAAATACAATATTCCATGGATTAATTTTTTATTGTGTACTCCAGAGCTTTCTTTTTAGGGTATATATCGTGTGAGGATTTTAGTAAACGTTATGGATTTATACCGAAGTAGAAACTTATTCCATTTTTTTTTATCCTTGTCCTGCTGGTTCATCCATTTCCACTTATTATAGATAAATGATTGGGAAATTGGGATTCGAGATGATGATCATAATAGACAACTCACCTAAGGCCGAATTCTTTCATGCATACCACTAACGGTGGCAATCACTTCTAGTAGATTCTTTCAGAAGAAGAGATATTTCAAATGTTCAATTTCAGTCTCGAACGGTCTATATAAGATATACAAGATTTTAGAAAGATAAATACATAGAATAGGATAGAATTCTGTTCTTGTCACTTCCTAAAGATATATGGAGATAAAAATTATTTTAGACAGTGGTCAGTAGTTGACAATTCCCCCACCTACATCTACTGAAAGATAAAAAAAAATAGAATCAACGACAACTGGATTGAATCAGAATGCCTGGTCAATAGTGAAATGATTTAAGCTGTTGCAGATTTCCTGCTGGATGATCCCATATTCATTAGTTTTACTCCCAATTACACGGGAGGGCACATAGAAGACTTTTAATATCCATCTCCGTGATGATAGTGACATCTGTGACAAATCTAGGTCAATGTCAATAACAGATCTCGACCAGGGAAAGATTTGTCTGTTGGTGTCGATAAGAAATAATTAGAACTGTCTACCCCGAGTACATCGTATCTTTTGTCGTCCTTGATCACATATTATAGAGATTCCCACTTGACATAATTCGAATCATTAAGATTTGAGAGTTAGTCAGCCACTAATGGAGTCCTTTGCTCATATTAGAATTACAGTGCACTGAAACTAAGAATATCTCTTTCTGGCCTTCTTAGTGTAATATGGTAAGACAAATTTTGTATAGCTAAGATGTACCGTTTGGTTTGTTTAAACTTCCTGGGAATATTTTGGAATATTTTCTGCTTTACATAGTGTTTGCCATCAAAAAGTCCAAATCCATATAAGCTCTGTTCTTTTCAGTCTATCGGGAAAAAAATAAATTGTCTCCCCATTCGTTTAGCCATCAACTTAACTACCGACTCTTTATAACTGGTTTTATATCGCATATTATTACATGCATTATGTACTTATATAAAGATGAAGATTCGACTATTTGAAAATTATGTAGATATCCAACACAATAATATCACATTACTCCACAGCACTCTACACTTAAGTGACTACACACATTTAATATCGATTTGAATGAAAATGTATTCCTCTGCAACCTATGTAGGTATACCTCCTAAACTGATGATGTTGGTTTGGTTGGTTTGTTGGTCGGTTCGGTGATATGGCAAACTCTCAAACCAGCAACGTAAAAACAAAAAGATCTCGGGTGTTGCTAACCGAATAAAATTTTTTTTTTATTTGCAAATTGTGAGAAAAACTCAACAAACGAAGGTTTGAGAAACATTGCAATGGATTTGTTGATATCGAGTAGATAGATACATGCCTAGATAGCAGCAGAATATCAAATTGTACATGGAATAGGTTTGCAAGAGGAAACAGGTGAAGCATAAGGGGATTTGATTTTAAGATGAAAAATTTGTTGTCAGCGCTTATGAGTGCGTAAGCAGATACATTATGTAGGGAACTAAATTACGCATTATTTTATTTACATTATTTATTTAGTAGGAAAAACTGGTTGAGTTCCCATAATAATGGTGTATACTTTATGTATATGCAAAATATGCTGGAAAATTTCTGTCAAAAGGGTGCAAGGACAAGTTAGAACTTGTTTTTACTACGTAGAATTTAATTTAAAAGTAATTGAAAAAAAAAAAATTTACTTACCACTGATTGCAATCTCAAGAAGAGGTTGAGCTAATAAAAAAAAAAAAAAGAAAACGAATTGGAAAATTCTATAAATTTCTAAGTTTGGAGCACTTTTTCTTTTTTCAACTGACTTTAGATCCGTCCACAAAATCACTTTGATTTTACAGTACCACCTGTGAGTGATCCTAAATGTTATTCTACAGTTTCAATTATATCACTTATTTAAATTAATTACAAATTTAGTTTATAGATTTCGAACAATTTATCGTTGAAAAAACACCGAACAAAAACTAAAAATTTTTCTACTTTTTTAAAATGGCGGCGGCCATTTTTTGTACAAGTTGCAGACAACAAAACTGGCTGTAACCTTTTCGTTCAGCGATGTCAAATGAAGCAGTAAAAACCATCATAAACACGTCTTAACAAATCTCAAAAAGAAATTTATTACATTTCTCTGGTTTTGTGGTGGCTCTGCATGGCATTTGATGAACACCACACCGTTTTTTTCGTGATAGGGTGCTGGCACTGCGCCGTGTGTTGTTTCTTTCCGCTTTTCAAATCACTATTTCAACAACAAAAATCACACTGTTATGACATAAATCACTGAATTTATATATTTGATATTACATGATTTTAATTAAAGAAATGTTTTATCACAAATTAGAATCCGAATTGAACCAAAACACTGACTGAATTGACTGTTTTTTTTCTCTTCTATGTAAAATCAACACCACAATCGTCGTCCATGCTGCTTTTGTCTTTTGTCTACTTTTCATTGAAATTTTTTTTATCATATCGCCGATGAGAGAGCGATCATCATCGTCGAGCTCATTCCAAATATTCTCCACGCACACTCGCAAACAAACTTAACACAATTCAATTTCAATTCGAAAACAAAATGAATTGAGAGTAGAGCAAGACTTGTTCTCATACAAAAAAAAACAGAGCAACAACCACCGTTCTCACGCAGAGTGCAATGTACAGAAATGTACTCCAATTTGTTGCACAAAAATTGACAGCTACTTATTTCGGATAGAAAGAGACATATCTATAATTTGGGTGATGTGATTTAGCGGCAACAACAGAGAGAAAAAGTGGTCAGAGTGTTGGAGTAGAAAAAGCCGCAACATTCGATTGTTACTCTCTTGTTTGATTTTAATCCGTATATGCATGACATCATGATAATTTTCATTTTTAATTTGTGTTCTCATTAGTGCCGTCATAGATACCGTTTTCGGCATTTAATTGGTTGAATGCTGAGTTTACAATATGAAGTTGAATTTCGATATGAATTTCGATTCGAATGTTGGGATTCATTGTGGATACCCGAATACATGAAATTTACAATTCTAATTATGTTTACTTAATTAATGAAATCTCCTGCATTATAAGCATACTATTTTTTATAGAGAAATACTTTATTTAAAAAACATTATAAAAAATACCATTTTCATAGAGTTTTTGTAGGGGGGTGGGGTGGGCAAACATCAACCAACTAGAAAAAGTATTTTTCCTTCACCTAACACTAATTAGACTGGTTAAAAAATAATCCAATCGAGATAATCTAGAGAAGAAACCATTTTTTTTAAAACTTTCGAAAAATACTTTCAGAACTACTTGAAGTAGTCGTCAATGCTGAGCTGAGATTTATGCGATCTTTTTATAGATCTTTTGTACTGTATCTCTGTTACATTTATCTCAAGTGATATGATGATCACTTTTTGTGTGAAAAAAAAATGCAGCACTTAAGGTATTCTTTATACGGAAACCTTACAAATGCTCACCATTTTTTGAGATAATGCCATTATTTAGACTGTTTTTAAGTGGAATCCAACGACCCGGCCCTCAGATTAACATACCAGATAAAAACATTTCATTTGCTAGTTGGTCTTGAAGCCGAGACCTCCCATTTCAGGGGCAGCGACCTCATCATCTGAGCCATTTCTGTGGTAATAACATTCTGGAATTCTGGTCGATGGATGGATAGATGGATGGAAAATGGCGATTTTTGATTGACAATTACAGCGGAACGTCGTGAAGAATAAAAAAATATTTTTCATAAAATATATATAATAATCAGTTCAACTTTAGGCTACAAATTAGCTAATTGTATAAATTCTTTACAATGTCTGTGTGTGTGTGTATATATATATAGTAATGTAACAAAATATAATAATGGTACATAATTGAGTGCCGGGAATTATAGAAGTATCCCTCAGGTATCTCTCTAAAAAATATATTTTAGTAAATTTTGTTTCTATTTTCTACCTAATTATCGTTATTATTATAAGTAATACTGCCAATAGAAAAACAAATAAATCTTAAGTACATCTTAATAGTAAATACTTAGAAAATAAAATGGAAACGCTATCACGTTGGGGGTTTTTTTTTAGATTATTGGTTGAGCAATATATACCTACTACTACTACTACTACTACCACTACTAAGGCGTTATTTAAACAGGCCATGGCGAGGATGTTTACAATTTTTTCGTGCCACTCATCGACAAATCCTGATACGAACTGTGAATTAGTTTACGTTCTGCGTCACGTATTTTACGTGGTTTCGGTCGCGTTCCTTTGCCATCAAATCGATTAATAACGCCATCCGGTTCATCCATCATACGGAGAATTAATGCCTGATCGGATGAATCGATTGGTGCTATTGAAATGTCTCGTACAGCTCTGAATTTACCACAATTGTTAAGATGCTCATTTTCAAGCCGGAAAAAATTCCATACGAATCGCCTTAGTGATAAAATATTTTTAATTTTTAATTCTAAAAAAAGAAATTTTGTTTTCTTTTGAACACTTACCGAAATACTTCTAGTGGTGCTAATATTGAGGTCATCAAATCGCCGCTTACGTACTTCATTTCGATTAGTAAAAAAGAGAGTAGCCACACAAATCGCAACAGTAAATCTTCGATTATTGCAAAATAGTAGAAATACTAGACATAAATATGTTTCAATCAAAATGTATTTGGTTTTGGTAGTCTAAACTACAGATCGTAAAGTTTTTTTTTTTTGGTTAATCGAAAGCTAAGAAATGAAGAACTATGGATAATCACAAATCTGGAGAAGATTAATGCTCAGATTCGTCAGCATCGGACATACACTTCAAAAACCTAGGGATGACATTCAAGCGAAGTGCTCGCAAAAGAGGACGACCCAGAGAAATGTGGCGCCGGCACCGTAATCACCGAAGCTAAAGACGGAGGAAAAGAATGGACGGAAGTAAAAACTTTGGCAACAAACAGAACGCGATGACGGTGATTGTGGAAGGTCTCGTGAAACGAGAAACGGCCTGTTGGTGATGATGATGTTAGCTAAGATCTCTATCTACATTTTACAGAAAGATAATGACGATTATAAGATGAATAGAGACTATTCTTCGTGACGTCACGTTCCCATTTTTAATGCCCGTCTAATCGTAGCTTTAGTCAATTTATTTAAAATGACAGTGTGACACAGAGCTTATTTTGATTAGGAATAATTCCCATTTTAAATGTGTACCACTCAGCCAGAGTTTGAATATGCTCTCCGAGTATTGCTAGATTGTCATAAGCATAAGCCTCCTCTAGTTCAATATTTTATTACCCCCCTCCGTTGGGCGCACCTATTTTTTCTGAAACGAAACCGGACCCCACTGGATCTTAGATATTGGGTTTCAATTAAGAGATCTTTTACCACGTAGAAAGTAACTATCCATAGCAATAATAAAAGAACATGCCTAGGAGATCAGGTGCGCCCGATGGAGGTTTAACATTTGACACTACATAAAAGGCGATAGAATTTAAGATCACGGTATCTATCCCGGATTTATTTATTTAATTGATCGATGAGAATTTAAGGAAATCCCATTCAGGATCAATACTAATCTCGTGTTAGAATTATGCCAAAGTGGAAATGAATTATCAAAAAAAAAACCTTACCGTTGACGAATAAACAATTTCCTCCCGGAGGAATTTATTTTCATTTGCATTCTTATCAAACAGACCCCAATCCATTTTGATGTCCCAAGTGTATGCATAGCACGATGACACAATTGCACTCAATATCCATATTATCGTGTACGGATTGTCGAATGTATTTTCATATTTTGCTAAAAAAAAAAAAAAAAAAAACAAAAACCATTTAATTGTTAAACACCTCAATTGTGATAAATATAAACTTACAGGCATGAAAACTACGTAATGTGGCAAATATCACAACCAGAAATGTTGTCGAATATTTACCAGCATTTACCAAGTGTGGAAATACTTCTTTGGAATCACGATAACGACGCAAACACTGTGCAAAACGAAACCAGGCTGGAAGACAATTTACGATTGGCCGAATAATAAAGTCATTTTCCATACATTGACTTGTATCTGTAATGCGAGAGGGAAATTTGTAAATAATGAGACATTGTTTGTGATGATTAAAGACGATAACTTACTGCCAGCATTTAACCAATCGCCGTTCGTTATGTAGAAACAGGCAAGAAATTGAAAATCCAGAAATGCCGTTGCCAGTGAGTTCAGTTGATCGGCCAGCCAAAAGTCGGCAAATCCAACATGGTAGAATGGGGCAGCTATACATCGCCACTGTATGCACACAAAAAAACACACACAAGAAAAAAGGAAAAACTTGATGAATCATAACAACAAAAATATATTCAGAGCTGCTGGTCACTTACACATATCCTCAACAGCCAAAAACGGGCATGATGTCGAAACACTTTCAGTGGATTTATTAAAAATAAAAACATCACCCCAGTCAGCAGCAATGGATTAATATATTGCGGTATACTTAAACTGGCACTATATAGAAATGTTAGCACACTGACTGTCCATACGACACCAAATATTGATGCCAGCTCCATTAGATGTTGTTCGGACAAATGATTTCTCGGATCCAATTCAAATATAAGAACGTGATTAACGCCCGATGATCGCCAACCATAAACATTGATGCCAATCAGAAACATAAATTGAATTACTAGCAATGGTCCTCGATATAGACGAAATGCGATTATTAAATTTTCGGTGGTATTATCTTGGAATATGGCTGGAAATATTGAAAGTTTATTAACAATTTAAGATTTTCTTTCTTAATAATAGTAGTAAATTGAGGTGGCAGTGGAATATCTTAATTGATATGACCAGCTTTCAAAACACTTGAGATTCTTTTTTTTTTACAGAAACCTGCTTCCTATTTCATCGACATTTTTAATCGTCACTCTGTGAATAGTAAATTTTCCATTGGCTGTTCACGGGGTCAACCTCATATTTTCTATATTTTTTTGTTGTTTTGTTGACGCAATTCTAGTTGCTAGTTGCCTGGCATATTTAGTAGGTGCAAAAACTGACATTACAATGACTGCGGTCCATTTGACCCCAATGCACAGGCTAAAGATTAACCATTGCTACTTGAGATAATGCCATTTTTATACTGTTAAAGGGGAATGGAAACATATCTCCTCTATCTAGAGTCTTTAAGGCCAGAAATCCAGAGAACTTTTAGAAGATTCACAGATAAATGTCAGACTCATAATATGACAGGGAAAAATAGGTAAAGATGTTCATGAAAGGGGTTTGTTGTTTGGGTCGAAATTCATTGTTAATATTTCTGTTCGTATTTGACCCCAAAAATGAGCTAGGCAACGCAGTTTTTTCCGCATTTCTTTCCAAAAAACAAAAAAAAAAGTTCCGAATCCATCCACCAATATAAAAAATGACAAATTCTCCTTACCTGACAATATAACTGCAATGAAAAGTACAATAAAACTGCCGGAAAACAATCCCACTTTAAATGTTGTCCACGGACTCTGTTTCTCACCAAGTGGCGGCACTCTCAATCGTTTCATTGCTCTCTGTCGATCACCGCCTTCCAATTCAACGGTGACCACCGATTCAGTTTCATTAATAATTCGATCAATATCTTTATTGGTGAAAAAATGCGATGCCTCAACATGCTCCTGACGCCACCTTGTCCCATGATCGACACGCAACAATTTATCGTGCTTCTTAAGTATTTTCCTAAATCCGGTGTGATTAAGATTTTGATAGTTTTGCAATAGAATTAGGCTAAGATAAAATTCACTAAAAGCTAATTTCAATTCCTGTACTTTTCGGGCCGGTCGACCCGTTTTGTTGATTAATTTTTTGGTAGATTTTTGGGCAGCCTCAATGGCCTCTTTCAGTTCCGTTGTTAGGGCCGCATATTTTCGAGTGGCTTCGGCCAATTTTTCCGAATAGAATGTGTTGATTTTCTTCAGTTCCTGATCACAGTAGTGAAAGAAACTTTCGTCGAAATTTGCAAAATGACGTTTGAGAATTTCTTCGTCAACGCCACCATCGGCCGATGGTGCTTCCTCTACAGCTGTGTAGAGCATTGTTTTCATTTCCTATAAATAAATTTAATTTTCTTTAATTTATATACACAAAAAAAAAATTATTTTCAAATGAGTAATTGCTGCATTTTGTGTGCAATGTGCAATCAATTAATAAATCAGAATACATACAACTAATCCCTTTGAATTGACTGATAGTGAGCGATTAGTCGCTTACGATATGTCTGATAACGAGTTTTTTATGACGTGCGATTATACTTATGTAGTTAACAAGCAAATACATGTAAGATAGTGGATGATACTTGGATATTCTTATCAGTTTTATTACTTACTTCGTAATTTATGTACTGCTTCCTCCATTCTGGTGTTATGTGGCCAGTTAAATGCTCAGCGAATTTCATTGTTTGGTTTATCTAAAAATAAATCTTCAATTAGGTAGTTTTCGGAATTGGTTTAGGTATTTGCCAACATTTAGTGGAATTTTCCAACTATAGCTTCATTCACATCATTACAATACAAAGTGTAGAACGCAGTCGAACCGAAATGTTGTCTAACTTTTATATGGTGACCGCTTATTAGACCGATAAATGCTCGGAAAAGTAAGAATTTTTAAACAGGATGGTTCAAAAAAAAAAAACCATTGGACAAAAGTCAAAACTAATTCGATGATAATGAGTATGGAAAATTCGGCGCCAACTGGGAAGATTTTGTCCGGAGGGATTTTGTTCATATTATAAAAAAATGTCAGGGGGGGATTTTGTCCGTTTACCGTTATTCATAGCGTTTTATGGTTTATATAGATATTATTCATTTTAATTTCAAACAAATCACTTTCTCGCCAATTTGGCAATGTTCTTCTTCGGTTAAATCCCAATTTAAAGCCATTTGAACTTCCCTCTTAGTCTGCCACTATTTCTTCAAATTTCTAATAATTCATCGATACGTCAAAATTTATTTTAACAAAAAATTTACCTTATAGCATAACAATTCCGTAAATCGCATTTTGAAAATTTCTAAATTAACGGCACTAAAGTCAAAAATAAAATAAATTATAAAAAATTAAAAACCCGATATTAGTTCAGGTACACGTCCAGTTTCTATATGAGATGCAGAAACAATTGAAAAATGAGTGAACTTAAAATTAAATTTAAAACAATAGAACAAAACTATTAAAAACAAAAAATCCAGGGATGAACTAAGTAGATACTTTTGTAGTTACATCTTCGACTTACATTAGTAATTATCACCTTAACATATTTTTCTTCCATAAATGGCTTCTAGGTCTGCCCTGCGAACATTTCTATCTGCCATTGTTCCATTTATTATTAGAAAATAACGAAATTGTTACCAAATGGAAATGGTCAATTCTCCCCAACCCTAGATAGGTAGATACCCTCTGAAATGTTTTCCAACAACAACATATTCGTGTTTAACCCTTGTGATACCAGGTGATTTTTATTACTTATATAATAATAAGGTGCGAAATACTAAATTCCCTAGATCCTAGAATCTCTACATTCGAAATGTTCTTAGTAAAATTAGAAAAAGAAACTCTCATCATTTTCATACGGCATCTTTGTGCGATTCGATTAAGTTTTCAGCTTGCAATTAAACGAAGCAACGATTTTTGTGAGTTCTAAGTTCTAATATATTTAGGTTTCCATTGGTGAGTCATTTATTTATTTGATTGTATGATTCCAGCACTCTTTCCTTCTTCTGGGAGGTCGGCTATAGGTGTTCTTTTTCCAGATGGTATATTTTTTGCTGCTCCATCCATTTGCTGATCGTTTATTTTGTCTACATGGTCCCTCCATGCCTTTCTTCGTGTTGGAAAAATGGAAGAAGTTAGAAAATGCGACACTGAGGGATTGAAAAAAAAAAAAAAAAAAAAAAAACAGGACTATATCCTAAAAACCTAAATAAAAAAGAAGAAGAAGAAGAAAGATTGTATAAAAGACAGACTA
>JANSTT010009889.1:0-74367 GCA_026745375.1 Platyura marginata | reverse complement strand
TACATTTTTCTTAGTGTAGCCAACACATTCAAATATGTGTAACTGTGTTGAGTTTACTCAGACGCCATTGGGTTTTGCACAGCTCTGGTTTAAATAGACAATTAGATAATGAAGTTTCTTGCTTCAAAACTAATACGAGAATTGAAAATGTGAAATCGACTGTTGCGAATTTAAAATTTAAAAAATTTCCGTAATATAGAAAATTAGTTCCAACATCTTTAAAGTTAATGAGTAAATTGGCCATTGCTTAAATTTATGTTATTTTAGTATGCAATCTAAATTAAAGAGTACATAACCTTTTCAACTTTTTATCCCAAAAGTTTTCGCCCGAAAAAAAGAAAGAAAAAGTAATTATGCCAACCTTTTTCAACATTACCGAACCATAAATATGAATAAACCTCACATCAATAATAAGTTTTCAATGTTATTTTCCAGGTGAACATAATTCGTTACTTGGTAATCATCATGCTACATCAAATAGCGATATTTCCACTCATTTATGTGAAATTGATGATTCCGAATGTGAACAGGAATCGGCAAAAAGTGTTAAATGGGCACCAACCGTTCAATCTACCCAAGTCTGACGATTGTTGTATCATAAATGGAAAATCGATAGCACATCCACACAATTACACATTTTTTTTGGTTTTTTTTTGCAATTATACTCGATGCAAACAAGGAATTTTTGTTATAATTTTTTTTTTTTATTTTTCCAACATATTGAAGAAGTGGGATGTGTGATGAACATACAGACAAACATACAGAGCAACAAACGAACAAATAATTCACCAAGATTATGTAATGTGTGTGTTGTTAATAAATGATCGTGAGTAGAGAGACCGTTTATTGCACAGTTCCAGCGTTCCAGATGTGAAATGTTTTTGAACGCAAATGTGATATTTGATAAGGCATTACTTCTCATACAATACAGTAAATTACAGTAAAAGCGTTCTTAATGAAAAATTAAATAAAAAAAAAAAAAATAGAAAAATTAATGAAAAAATAAAAAAAATGTGTAAAAAGTCGAAATCGCAGCTAGGAACCAATTTAGGATATCGATTTTAAAAAAAAAAAAAAATTAAAATTAAAAAAAAACTATTTTTAATTGTGAAAGTATGACTGAAAAAAAAATAATATTTTTTATTAAAGTGCTAATTTAACTGTTTTACGTATAATGTAGGTACAATTTTTTTCTTTTTTTTTTTTAGTGCGTAAATTATTTTTTTAACAAAAAAAAAATTATTTTTTAGATCAAATCGATTTATTTTGCAATTGGTGACAATTTTTTTGACATCTCTGAGCAGAGAATATATTTTTACCTATTAGATTATTTTTTTAGATCGATTTTTTATATTCTCATCATCAGATGAAAAATCAACCTAACAATATTTAAAAATGGATTTGCCTATTATTTCAATAAAAAAAAACTAAAAAAAAAAAAAAAACAAAAAAAACTATATTTTTTTATAAATATAAGGAAGCAAGAGTTTTTTAAATCTTAAGGCCTAAATTTTGAAATAAGTTTTTTATTGAATACAGCAATGAATTTTTCAAAAAAAAAAAAAAAAAACAATCACAACATATCCTTAGATTTAACAAAAATTAATTGATTTTTTCTTTTGTTTTACTAATTTTCTTGCTTCTATTTATTAACAAACCGAATTTATTCGGGATTCTTGCCATTTAGTTTAAAATAATCGAAAAAAAAGGAAAAAAAATTGCATTTCTAAACTACATACAGTGAAACCGAAAAGGAAAAAAAACTAATTTCGTATTAATTATAAATAATAAATTAATTTGTATGTATTTTTTGTATTTTTTGTACTGTTTCATTAAGTAAGCTACAACAACAAGAACAAAATGAAAAATAGCCATAATTCATTAGATTATGTAAACCTAACTTAAAAAAAAAAAAAAAAAAAATAAAAAAAAAAAAAATAATTGAATAAATCACACAACACGACGCATTTACTACTAAGAAAATAATCATATACTTAATTATACTACTATTTTTTGTTAAAGTATTAAATTATATTTAATAAGAAAATTGAGAGAAAAAAATTAATTAATGCATTTTTAAATGATTTTCAGCAGTAGCGAATGGTTGGCGAACGGTGGCGGTACTGTTTTTTTTTTTGAAAATCTCTACCAAACCACTATCTCAGCAGTTAAGATTTTTGTGGTGAAAACTTGTTGGAAATAAATTCTCCGTAATGTGGACAAAAGTTATGAAGAAAAATCAATATTAAAGTGGCAATTACAAAACAAATACGAAACATTTAAAAAGTGTAAAGCTCCGTTCCGTTTGTATAGGCTTTACGGTAGGTATGTCAAAATGAACGGAACGGAACGTAACGTTACGTCGATAGTTGGCAAAAATTAAAATTGAACTGGACATATAACCTTAATTCGGCTGTCAAAACTGTGTAGTGTTCGGTTCGGTTCGGTTCGGTTTAATCAGTGAAAATAATAATAATAATAATGGAGAGTATTGTGGAGTTTATTTAAGATGTAAGGGAAAATAAGGGTCTTTATAACAAGCGCCATAAAATGGTTTATTATGTTGACATTGTCATAATGGAACGTTTGTCATTGTGACTAGATGCTAAATTTGAACGAAACATTGCGTTGCATTGTGCTTATAGCTTAACTCCTTATTATAAAGGAGAGAATTAAATCATTATGTCAATTAAATTGAGTATAAAATATTGATAGGTGCAAATGTGTTCAATGAGAGGTAATCAGTGAAGTGATCAGTTAAAAAAAAATTAAAAAATATATATGTGGGGTCTACGAGACCCCAATGTCAATAAATTCAAAATCATCAAACAAACAGACGACATGTTCAAGAGATGTTTTTCATTAGCAAAAATAATCATCATCATCATCAATCATCAATATATTTATTATTCCATCAGTGTTTATTTTATGATTTTATATTTCACATGATATTTTCTATAGTAAAGGTGAGTTACTTAAAATTTCTATAAATATAAGAAAAGTCGCTTTTTCATTTCCCAAGTAACAGCTCAATGTGTCATTTAAATTAACCGCATCCGAAATACAAGAGAAGAAAAAAAAGAAGAAAGAACAGAAACAGAAAAATAAATTTCTCAACAATCATTTAATTCCTATGAGGCATTTCTGGGGCAACATTTGAAGAAGAAACATATAAATATACCCGGAGGCAATTAATTTAAAGGATTCGAAAGATAAATAGAGTTGAAAATTGATTACAATGTTTTCGCAATCGGTTCGTATAGAAGTAAATGATCCCACACCGTTTAGAGTCTAAAACCAATTAAATCGTTTTTATCATGTGGCCAGTAATTTAGTAAAACGAGAGTACCTATGTATATAGTGGTGTAATTGTGTATTTAATTAAATTTATAACTATAGAGAGAGAGAGAGAGAGAAGGAGAGTAATGGTTTATACATAACAACTATTAATATATACAATTAATTAATGGTTGAGAGCAATCTCCTTATGAAGCTCTATTCGAACATATAGCCTTAATGTACGTCAATCTACGTCAAATCCATACTAATGGTGGTCAGTAGATTTGATTATTTCCCATGCAAGGCACCTATACCTCTAAAATTCTTACTTTAATCCTCATAAATTGCCTAAATTGGGAAAATATTTTTATCAAGATAATATTATTTGAAATAAAAGTTTTCTTAGAAAATATCGAGAAAATCATCCAAATATGCAACGATAAACTGCATTCCTATTTTTTCTCAGAATTTACAATTTATATGGTTTTATTAGATTAGAGATTTGCAATATGTGGGTTTGATGCAAACTTTACAATAAATAAAGGAAGGAGGAAAAGTGTAAACTTTCGGGGTAAGGTTGAATTAATGTCGCAAATATATTTGGAAACTATAAAAAAAAAATTGAAGTACAGGTAGGCCTCCTACAACGCGGTAGATACGTTCCTAGAAAAGATCTAGAAAAAACCGCGTTATAGAAAAAAATCCGCAGCGAAAACGCGTTGTAGAAGTACCGCGTTGTAGGGGGCCCTACTAATTAATTTGTTTTTTTTTCTTATTAATTTTATTGGCACACTTAATTTATTTCAATTCACATTCTATAAAAAAAATCTATTTTATTTAATTTAATTAATTTTAATTCGATTTTAATTCACATATCCCCAAAAAATTAAGAAATTATAGTCCCAAAAAACCTATCTTTTACGTCCCTGTCGATACTTTAAAAAAATTACAACAATCACTTCCGTATTAAATTATAAACAATAATGTTTTCGCTCGACTTCCAGGTATTTGGAATCACGTAAAATAACCAAATGGGATAAATCAAAAGCTAAATTTATTTTTTTCTCTTTCAATCTCAATTTTAAAATGTTTAAATACACAAAAATTCGTTTATCTATTCTATGGTTTCTCGTATTTGTTTTACTTGATACCAAATTCGGTGCAGTCGAGAGAGCAACATGCATAAATTACGTTAAATACGTAAAATTCGAATAATGTCAGTTTAACAGTGACTTGATTGTACAAGAAAGTGGCAAATATTTTACAAATAAATTTATAGCGCAACTTTTTTTTCTTTAGAACATTGCAGTCTATAGGTCGAAATTGCTCTAGCCTACCCTACCATTAAATTTAAATGAGTTTTATTGCATGTTTTTGTTATAGAGATAGAGGATTGGTACATAACAATGATGGTGATAGTTTGTGTAGTATTATATGATCATATAGGGAGGTAAATATTTCACCATAAATTAATTTTAACAAAAACATATTGAAAATTTACTATTTTATTAGTATATTCGTATTATTGTATAGTAACATATAATTGCTAGATATACAATACTGATGCAATAAATTTATGGTGCAACTTTTTGTTGTGGAATTTAATGTTCCTAAATGGACGCAATTACCGCTTTAAGCTTTCAAAATAACAAAATTATGATATTCAATAAAATGATAGGAGTGCATTGTAGTACTGTACCCGCTACCACTACTCTTATTGTACAGTAGATGCTCGTATATTTTAATTTAACAATAATTTGTATTAAATATCAAACAAAATTATGCCCAAAGCCATAAATAAATTATTGAAATATACAGATCTAGTTAATAATTGGATTGTTAATTATATCTACATGGTTTGTATTAAAAATTTAATTAATTTTTTTTTGTTTTAATTTAATAGCCTTTTGTATTTGTATAGGTGAGCAATAAATTCAGGTACGAATTAAAAGAATTCTAACAAATAGGGATTTTACAATTAATAGAATGAGTATAATTTAATTTGTCTATTGATAGTTTGATCGTTTTCAGACGTTCTATGGAAAATTAAGGAAACTTCAGACAAATTACCGAAAATAATCTACTAAATGTGACTTTAACCGATTAAATAAATAAATTAATTAATATTAATTTCAAGACAATATTTATCAAATTCAGGTAGATTTTCACAATTTTCCCTAAACTATAGGACAATTTTTTTCCTACCAGTTTGCAACATCGAAGATCTGTTAAAAAAAAAATATTTGGACGACCGTTGATCGTTAGGGTGATAGAAAATGCATAGATTTTAGAACATAATATCAGTAGGTACATAATATCAGTATGAATTTCAAGGGATGGCACTAGGGTAGGCTAGACCCTTGAGATAACCCTCAAATTAACGTACATAAATAAAACGTAAAAATTTCAATTATTTTTTCATTCCAGACAATTGCCTGGCAATCTTCAGAAGTGTAATGTTGATCGTAGACTAATCACCGAAAATTTATCTGGGGGTGCTTTTTAGAGGACTAATCATCAATGGAACAGCATTCATTCTAATGAAAGAACATTTTTCACGGTAAAACATCTGAAAATTTCATTTCATTTCTAAAAAACTGGATGATGGATGGTGGTTTGTAGGTGCCCAGGAATAATGAAATATAAACAATTTGTTAATAAAATATTAATAAAACAAAAAAAAACAGCTTTTTAATAAATAGGAGAAACTTAAAAATTCTTTTGTTTTGCATGTCATCAATTTCAGGTAAAGATCTACAAGATTCATCAATATAGAAAAACTAATAGCGTCATTAGAACGGGCGTCCCCGAAAAGCCCCAAATACAAATTTTCATGAAAATATCTCGATAAATAAGAATTTTACAATAACCGATTTCAAAAAAGTACATGCAGCGCCATCTCTGTGTTTGATTACCTGCTACAAACTTATGAACTCCTGATACTCTATTTTTCAAATTTGACAAATTTTTTGACATTTTCGTGGGGCGTCGATTAACAAAAAAAAATTTTAAAATAAAAATTCATTAAAGGAAGGAATATCGAAAAACTGATAACGCCATTAGAACGGCCATCTCTTAAAACCCCCAAATACCAATTTTCATGAAAATATCTCGATAAATACGGATTTTCCAAAAACCGATTTCAAAACGGTACATGCAGCGCCATCTCTGGGTCTGTTTACCTGCTGCCACTTATGAACTCCTGATACTCAATACGCCAATTGGTCATTTTTTTTTGCCATTTTTGTGGGGCGTCGTTTAGCAAAATATTTTTCGAATTTTATTTTTGTTAAACGACGCCACACGAAAATGGCAAAAAAGATGGTCAATTGGCATATTGAGTATCAGGAGTTCATAAGTTTGTAGCAGCTAAACAAACCCAGAGATGGCGCTGCATGTACCGTTTTGAAATTGAATTTTGGAAAATCCTTATTTATCGAGATATTTTCATGAAAATTGGTATTTACAGGTTTCAGAGGATTGCCGTTCTAATGGCGTTATCAGTTTTTCGATATTGATGCATCTTGTAAATCTTTACCTGAAATTGATGATTCTGGTTGATCTTTACCTAAAATTGATACATGCAAAAAAAAGAGGAATTTTTAAGTTTCTTCCATTTATTAAAAAGCAGTTTTTTTTTGGTTTTATTTACATTTCATTAACAAATTGCTTATTACTCATTGTTCCTGGACATCTACATATACATACATACATAAAGCATCTTCCACTAGGTATCTGTCCTTCAGGGGTTAGCGTTGCAAAAAATGTATGGGGAACTTCTGTATCTACAACCAAAAACTTCATTCAAATTCCAGGCACTTGAAGGAGCCTAGGAATAAAAAAAAAACCTAATTAATATTAATAAATAATGGAGTTTAATTAGGAATTTTCAAATAAAAGTAAAAAAAAAACATCAAAATCACAATGTTTTCCTTTAACATTTAACAAAATTCATCAATCCGGATATTCGGATGGATACATTTCAGATAAAAGATCTACGAGGTCGTGCATCAAGATCGAGAAAAAAAAACTGATAATGACAATGAAACGGCAGACCCTCTTGAAAAATCATAAACTGTCGTCCAAATTGTAGCTTTAGCCGCTTTTTAGCCTAAATCTTGATCACCGACGGTCATGCATACGTTCGACCTAAAAGTAAGATGAGTAATAACAGGTGGTAGAGAGTTACAATACCCATTGATTAACATCATAGACGCCGGGTATAAAAATAGGTAAAGTGGTACAAAATTAGTTAATTAGAAATTGTAAGAAATGCCACCCTCTCTGTGTATAGTTACTGCCCTCGTAAATTAAACCAATTTTATTTTATAGCGTGTGCAATTAAAAAAAAAACGTGCAAGGCAAGGTGTATATAGGTAGGTAATATGATGCAATGTTCAAGGGTTGCATAAATAGCAAGAAAGAAAGAAAGAGAGAGAGAGAGGGGTATTTTGACGATAGAATTATAATTGAAAAAGCTTAAAGAAATTTATTTAATTTGTGTTTTTTAATAATTAAAAAAGTAAAAAAGGGGTTGGAGATGTAATTAATTTAATTTTTTTTTTTTTTTAAATTTAATTGAAGAATGTTTGACCTAAATTAATTACAGATAAACTAAACCTAAACTCCAGACTTTTCTTTTTGGATAAAACAATTAACGTTTCGCTTCATAAGAAATATCACAGCGCACCATTTCAGACGATCGTTGTATTATTGCAAAACAATTATGGCCAATTTTCACCAAGTCTTTTAACAAATCATAATTACGAATCAGAATCCTTTATTAATAACTCCGGGCAATCATTGCTCTTTACTTATTTAATTCAAATATAAATTGCAAGACGTACAATTTGGCAATTTTGGCATTTGGCAAAAAAAAAAAAAACTACCAAATCATCAAAGTACTTGGCTCTATATGAAAAATTGTCGATGCGAACATTGAAAATATATTTATTAGAAAATTATTTTCCATTTTGTTTCTGAAAAGTTTATTTCCAATTACGTTTTCTTATACACAATGTCGATATTTTGAAGGAGTTTTCTATTCGTTCTCTTTCATATTATAACTTATAGAAAAGCCTTTATTCTATACACCTTTTCCGAGGATAATGACATTTTCTTTGAGAGATATTTTAAGGTTCTTATACCTTATTGTCGATATTTTATAGAAATCTTGAGATTAATTATCGAAACATTGCCAATGCTAATGATGTCATTAGAAACATTTCTATGGTCGCATTAACGCAAATAAATGAATGACTAATAAAAGCATAGAAAATAATTAAAATAAATTAAATTGACAAAAAGAAGAAGAAGAAGAAAAAGAAAAAAAAGGACATAAAACTAAACATAAACCATTATGATAATGTAGCCATCCGTAATTTACCAGCACATATACACATAAATAGTCTATATATGTACATATAGAGATGGACGGGACAAGTTATAGTTTCCCAACTGCTTATTATGTCTCGTACTTTCTATTCCGACATCTCTAATGACTTGCTACATGTGATGTGTATATGATCTCCCTCCGCACTTCTCTATACAACAAATATATATATACATATAATATAACAGGTACGAAGCGTCCTTGGCTGTAAGGAAATGAGTACTACCGTATACAAATTTTCAAAACCCAAATCTATCATCAACACATCATAACCACATAAATAATTCAATTAGATTCAATATAGCCAAATGGTTTAGTTTAGTGTCAGAGGAAGAGCGAGCGTCTTAGAGCACCCGAAAATCTTTAAGTATCAATAGGGTCCATCTATTCAGATTCTAGATTTTAGATATGCTTCATTCTTTTTTTATACATTTATCGATAATTAACATGAGCTCGTCATTTTTTGTGTAAAAAAGTTTCCGCACTTGTGGTGTTTTTTTTATTTTCTGGAAACCTTATAAATGCTCACTATTTCACCGTCATTTTTTAAGCATTACGATTTTACCATATTTTAGACTGTTTTTATAGTGCAATCCAATCACCCGCGAACTAAGATTCTAATCAATATATCATAGAAAAACACTTCATGTTTCATCCCTCCAGCTTGGTCTTGGAACCCGGAACCTCCCGGACCAAAGGAAACTGCTCATTGCACTGCGTCATTTGACCGGTTTTGAGCTTTATGTAAAGCGTACTTTACACACAAAAACTGAGCAAAATGTTTTGCCCGCGTTTAAGAACAAATCTAAATAATGAAATTATTCTAATGAAATTTTAGTCAATCAAATATGAAAGTCTCATATTGTATAGCAAAACAGTTTGGCGGGCAAAAAATCTTAAAATCTTAGATCATATAAAAATTTGGTGCTGATAATAATTCGTACACCTTTATGTGTTATGTGTATGTGATTGCCCCCTATCGAGAAATTGACGCTTCGTGTCTGATATATATACATCTTTAGTTCATCCCTTAAAGTATTATATGTATGTATGTACATATGTCCCAAATAACACACCAGTCATATATAAATTATGTATGCATTGTGCATACTCCTAACATACATTTAAACCAAAAAAAAAAAAAAAAAAAATTACCAAGAAGAAAAGGGGTTGATTATGTACACATTGAATGAAAAGTGTATATCCATGCTGATGGACACGTTTAATAGTACAAAATTAGAATGGTTATTTCATTTATATGTATAATGGTTGGTTCCATTATTTGTTTGTTCTTTGCCTTTGCCAGTTCTAATAATATATGGAGGGTGGATGAAGGTTGAGATTAACAATTTCAATTTATTCAACTTATATGTATGCGATGGCTAAAAAGTTATTATTTTGCGTTTCTGTTGAAATTTACGGCTAATACATGTACTGTACAAGTGTACCGAACTACAGATAGTATTATACACTGAGAAAAAAAAACATTTTATTTAAACAAATTTTTTTTTTTTATTTTAACTTATTTGTGGTTCAAACAGAAATTTATTTGATTAATAATTGTACTTTCAAATCAAATACACCCAATTCTGTATATACTTTCCAGAAAAAAAGTGAAAAAAAAACCGTGTAAAAAAAGACACGGAGTACATATAAAAAATAGAAGATTGGTTCCACATCCTTAAAACTCAAAAAATAGCAAAAATAAAAGGAGTTAAAAAAAATTTCATTAAGGGATTTTATACTCTCGATAGTGTGAAACATTTCTTGATTGAATATTGCGCAAAAAGCTAAGAGCTAACTTATTGTATTAACACTAATGTTTGTTGACCTGATATCTACAAAATTATGGTTAATGAAAAAAAAAATTCCTAAAAATTTTAATCAAACCGATTTTTAAACCGTGTTATTTCAAATGAAATCGTGTAAAAACGTTAATTTTTTAAAAACCGTGTTATTTCAAAACCGTGTAAAAACAGAATTGGGTGTACTTGTCAAATCAAAAGATTTGTTATTTCAAAAATATATTCATTTGATTATAAATTATTTTAACGGTAAACGGACAAAATCCCCCTTGACAATTTTTTTCAAGACGGACAAAATTTCCCCTGACAATTTTTTTCAAGACGGACAAAATTCCTCCTGACAATTTTTTTTGAGACGGACAAAATTCCCCCTGACAATTTTTTTTGAGACGGACAAAATCCCGCACCCTTGCATGGACTTCCACAACGTAGGATTCTTGCATAGCCATAGGTTGCTAACAGGAAAGGTAGAAGGTCCCGCAGGGACTATCAAAACGTAGGATTCTTGCGTAGCCATAGGTTGCTAACAGAAAAGGTGGAAGGCCCCGCAGGGACTATCAGGAAAAGGGTTATATATTTGGAAGGCCCCACAGGGACTACCAAAACGTAGCTTTCTTCCGAAGCCGTAAATTTTTGTTAAAAAATTCATCACGGAAGATTCTATCAGGGGAAATTTTGTCCAGGGGAAATTTGTACGTATAAAAATAAATTGTTCGGGGGGATTATATCCGCCTTTCTAAAAATTATCAGAAGTGATTTTGTCCGCCTTGGAAGAAATTGTGGGGGAGCCTATTTATGTTAAGTTCAATACGTAGACTAAGATGGGCAGAACACAGATGTAGCCAGAATGGACACTAATCGTGTGCCGAATCGCTTGATAAATACAAACGCTAAAGGAAGGAGGGTGCAGGGTGGCCAACGAAAGAGATGGGCAGCTAGTATTGACAAAGGACGCGCTCGCTTTAGACCGAACTTCTTGGAGGGAAAGTTTGGAGAACGCCAGGTTCCACAATGGACTGTAGCGCGATACTTGATAATAAAATAAAATAAATCAAATATGAAAATCCTAGAAAAACATTTTTCAAAATCAATTTTTATTTAAAGCAAATTCATTTGAAATTATTTTAATGAGTAGGTAGGTAAATTGTATAGTTAAATATTCCACCATTAAAATTATTGTTAATTCGATTGAATTTTGTAGATTTATTTTTCATTCAAATATATTCATCAATTATTCAATTCAATTATCGCAACAAATGAAATGTTCTTATTTTAAATACAATTCACATTGGTTTTAAAGAGAGTAACGAAAAATTTAAAATTAAAAATCAATGGCTTAATCAAAAATAACAAGGATGCATCTGCCATATTAGTTCACATATAGTGAACATGAATTTATAATTGTTTTATTAGTAATTAATTCAATTAAAGTACATATTAACATTTCTATAGAAAACAAATTCAAAAACGTCATATCAGGAAGAGATTTTTTAAAAATCGGCGAATTGGAGCTTAGACTAGAAATTGGGCGCAAATTAAAGTTAAGACTTGTACTAATCTCATGAAGTATAGATTGTGGGTCTTTTTTATCGTTTAGTATTTATTTTGAATTTTTAAAAAGGAAATTTCATTTTTTTATAGTAAATCTATGAAATTCTACACAAATCCTTTCAAATGTCAACCAACTGATCGAAAACGTTAAAATTATTTATTTTAAAAAAAAATTAAAGGAATTTGGAAAAAAAAAATTTTATTCAAATTTTCCCAATTTTTCCTTAGAATTTCCATAAAAGTTCCTTAAGAAATTCATATCTCCTAAACTACAGGACCATTGTTCAGAGAACTATTTTTTTCCAGTTAGCTACTTTGAATATCTAACAGGAAAAAAAAACATTTGCCTGACCGTCCATCGATATGGTGAGACATTTCCATAGAAAAACAGATTCAAAAACATTATTTCAGTAGAAGAATTTTTTAAAAAATTAGCCGATTCGAGCTTAGCTTATTCGAAATTAACCGCTTATTCGAATTAAAGCAAAAACTTATATGAATATGAATGAAATATACATGTTAGGTCTACTTATGTATTCCTTGGTTTAGTATTTATTTTGAAATTTTATTTTTCTTACAAAATTTTAGCCATTTTCACACGTTTCAATTATGTACAATAAATATATGGAAAATCATCGAAAATAATTGTAAATCAAGATTCCAACAAAATGACCGACCAAAAAAAAGACCGACATTTAAATTTACTTAAGAATCCTCAAAAATTATGAACGATTTTTGCATCCGAACATAATTGCCCGTACAGTTTTGCTATGGCAGAGCCCGAATCTGATTCCGTATGATTGGGGAAAACTTTCGTTGTTTATTTTTCTTTGGAAAAATTGACAATAGAGCATACTCTTATGTATACACTTGCCGATATTTTCATTTCAAAAAAAGAAATTAGCTCAAACGAAAAACGAAAAACCCCGTTTCGTTCAATTATGCTTGAGTAGAAAAATATTTCAAATATGTACAAAACGTACAATCAATGTACATTGTACATGTACAGTATAAGGTTATGCCTTTAATAGAAATCATTAAAATGGAGTAACAACCATAATAATTGGTCTATATAGTAAGCATGAAATAACAAATGTATGTAATAATACATAAAGTATAATCATAATGCATATTTCCACTCTATATTATGTATCGATAATGGTTCAAACAATTTTTATGTTAATTTTAATGTTATTGTCAAGGTATAGTCAGTCATATCAAATAGGATAGAATAGATAGGTAGATAATGATGTCATTATATTGTCAAAGAAAATTATTGATTACATCGATGTCAAATAATACCAATAAAAATATCTAGATTCTCTAGCTAGCTACTAGATACGTAGATACCACCTGGAGTATAAATACCAATCCATATATGTATAGAACATCTACTTGAACATTTACCATAGCTTTTGATATCAATTTTTATTTTTCATACATTTTCAACATGAATTATGCAAAATATCGTTTACACAAAATTTCAATTCAGTGAAGCCCTTTTTCTATTGCCAAAGAATGTCATATTTTATCATATTGAAAAATTCAAAATATAGTTAAAGCTTAATATCCTATATAACATGAACGATAGTCAATAATAGCTTCAATAAATACCGAACACATAAATATCCATAAGGATTTGGGAAAACATTTTTAAAGAACCCCGATTTGCATATATGCACCCCGTGTATAAGTGTAAACCCCCGGTAATAATAAATTTGATGTATTTCGATGTTGAATGGGCGAGCTTATGTTCGAACATGTACGTAAGAGATTCGTTCATATGTAAAAGCACCTTTTTTTTTTGAGAGACATACAATAAATGTTCGCTGACAGTAAAATGTCTTTAGCGCCAAAATATGGATGGAAATTTTTTTTATATTTTTTTTTCATATATAAATTCTTCAATAGCCAATAATGATATCAATCAAAATATATTTCTATAAAAATATAATAAATTGGATAGGTAAAATATTCCAGAAAACTGATATATTCAATAAAAGTGTTAAGGAGACGGCCATAGGTGGATTTTTCTATTTTCTTTTTTTTGATATGCAAATGACTTAAGAAATTTATCGTAAAACCAATCTGCTGGCCTTCATAATCAAATTTAAAGAACACACCAGAAGACATATTTGTTTTATAATTTTTTTGTCGATTTTCCAACCAAAATTTTGAAAATAATCATCAAAATATGCAACTCAAAACAGAAGTTGTATGACTGAATTTTTCATTGGAAATTTGTAATCGAATCGAAAATGTTACGATAACTTTTTCCTCCGACGTATAATTGAACAGTTTCGTTATTTTTTCAATTCTTACATTAAACGCACCCATTTAGTACAGAATAAATAAGAAAATATATGTATGTCAAAAAAAAAACATTTTTAAAATTCAATTCGTTTTTTAAGATTATTTTCATCATCGTCATCAGGTCGTTTTTCGTTCCACGAGGGAACATCAGCGTGGCCAACAACACTGGTTTCCCAGGAGATCTACTGGTTTTTGAAGTAATCTCCTGGTTTTTAAAATTATGGGTTGGCATAGAGGCCATCCACAAATAGTCGCCCATCACGTTCTGTTCGTTGCCAAACCGCTTTCACTTCTTACTTTCTTCCATCTTTTCACATCAATATTTTTATCAATTTTTCCATGATGAAATGAATTCCGAAGAACTCGGACCAGTTTGAAAATAATTTTCCTAGCCCTAGATCACTAAAACGTCAATTTAGGGGGACTTAGGAATAATAAATTACTTATAATCGGGTTACAAAGTATTTTAAACGGGCAGTAATTCTAATTATGTAGCGTTCCTTTCATTTATTAAATCTTTATGTGAAGACACCGCCACGCCTTACACATAAATGGTATTCAGAATAATTCTGTTAATTCGGACGTATTTAGCTGCTGAGAGTATCAAGATCGTTTTGCGATTGCACATCAGCGATTAGAGTAGAGGCAAAAACGACCAATAATTTCGTTAATATTGCTCAAATTATCCTTCCTTGAGGAACGCCGGTTGTAATATAGAGTAAATCGCTTTATTGATCGAAATACCATAATAACTATTGTTATTATTATTATTATTATTATCTGTTATCATGGTGGATGGGCGTTCTGAGGAAATGTACACCAATGAATCGCGGTGGCGTTAGTTCGATGTGTTTAGTGTTCGAAATGGTTTTATCTAAGTCAATTCGTTGAGAGTTAGTAAATAAATTTAAAAATCACTCACTCACTCAACAGTAAGAAGAATAGAAAATTGTTCGTATATCTAAATAGCTAAAATAAGTGTAGCCATATTGTACCATTACCAATACATTTACATTTTACGTAGCTATTTCAAAATGTTCTTCTACTACATATACATATGTACATATGGAGAAAACATTGCTTCATCTATTACACAATTTTCTCCGGCATAAGAAGGCAATTTCCATAAAAAAACATTACCCTGAAATTCCCAAAAAAGATAAATGTTCACCCAGGTGTTACATATTCCTTAAGTTACAATTAGATAAATGATTTCATGTCATTTTTATTGCCACACGTCAAGTTAGCCTATATCAAAATTGACTAAAATTCTAGTGGCATTTTGATGTATATAGAGAGATAGAATAGAAAAAGAAACGAACGAAGAAGAAACGGAAGAGGGAGGGGGATGGGGGAGGGGAAAAGAAGAAAAAAAAACTATTTAGACTGTCAAAAGTGAGCGGCAAAGAAAAAAAAAATGGTACAAATAAACAGTCGATGGATTGACAAATTGATAAAATGTTGTCTGAAATCTTTTTGTGGCAAGAGCTTTTAGAGAGGGTTGAACGGATACACACATATTTATTTGACTAAACGTAGGGGCGTATTTTTTCAAGGGATATCATTTTCTGTCGTGAATCATATTGTAGATATATGTAGGAGAACTGAAAATTGATGGTTATGATTTATTTTTTACTTTTTTTTCGTTCTTTTTTTTTTTGCTGAATCTTGAGTTTCTTTATGGTATTTCTGAAATTATTAAGCTGTTATGTATTGAAAGAAGAGTTTATAAATTTCGTGTTCCGTATATGAAAGCGATGAAAAGATGAGAAAAGTTTGTGAAATGTTTAAAACACAATTAATTCGTATTATAAACTAATTAACATTAGCGAGTAATCAATTTGCCATTATAACGACATCGAAATATTTCTATAAGTAGTTAAATATCATATTTTATTGAACAAAGAAGAAGAAGAAGAAGAAACTCTCACCCCTCGATCTTTAAAATATTTTGCACAAATAATTATAAATTACCTTCTTATTGAAAATCGACAGAACATGTTTCGATATAAAATTCAAGACTTAGAATTTAAAATTAATTTACTTTAAATTTATAGACATATCGAATTTGTGATACATAAATATTGGAAATTGGAACGTTTCGAGTAGTAGGTACGGTACACAAAACATTATTTATATCGATAATACGATTCCATTTTATTTATATTCAAATATATATGTATGTATGTATGTATAATATGTATAAATGTATGGTAAAATCAAAGTCAATAAATTAAACAAATAAAATCCTGCAGACTTTCTACCGCAGTACATTTGGTTAAACAGTCTTGCTAATCTCATCGGAATCCATTATCGATGTAATTAAATTTCATTTGGTTTTGTCTAAATGTACTAAAGTACCAGTTTTAACAGTATTACGGAGAGCTATAGGATCAATATAATCAAATATCAAAAAAAAATTGTGTTTTTTTCTTCTTTTTTTTCAATATAATACAAAATAACTCGAAATGGTACAGAATTAAACCAATTAGGGAAAAGAAAATATTGAGTTTGAGTCCTGATTAAAAGTACAGATTTTTTTTCTTGAATTAATTGACTGGAGTGTTTTAAGGAATTGCTCTGTAAATATTTAAACAGATAATTCAATTATGGTAAAATTAAATTTCTTTGATTTGTTTTATTGTAAAAATTCACACCATTCGATCTTTGCATCATATCTGCAGTATTTGCCAAGTGCTTTTACTCAATTCGTTGGTCAAGATTTGCTTTTACTGCAAATATCGTAGTTATGGGAGAAAACACGAAAAAACGTGTTTATTAAAAAAAAAAAATTGTATAGGAGGGGGTAAAAAAGGTGGGGAGATTTTGCCCATTTTCAATACCATAGTTTTCGCAATGCCAAAAAGTTGAAATCCAAAATATTTGACGAAATTTTTGAGTTATCATGTTTTCCAGCGAGCGAGCGAGCAATACTTCCACTAAAATCTTTTCGTCTCAGTTTTGTATGAAACATGAAACAAAATAAGAGATATACAGTGGTGTCGCGATAATTCGGACAATTAGAAACCAGAGCCTGTCCGAAATATCGAATGTGTGTATCACAATGTAGTAGATAGTATGTAGTATATGCGGTGGAGTAAATAAGAAACACAATAACCATAGAACACAAGATTACCTATAACAAATTTTTAGATGTCCAGACTATCGATTACAAAATTTGTATGCAGTGTCCGGATTATAACGTACACAATGCAAATTGTAAAGGTGTCCTGATAAGCTTGATGTCCGGATTACCGAGTGTCCGAATTACTGACACCACTGTATTTTGAAAAAAAAAAAATATGAAACCAAATCTACCATTTACATAACTATATTAAATATTACAGTGGAAAGTAAAAAAAAAATCTTAGTCAGCGGCGAAACGTGAACAATATCGCAGAGTAGGCAAATTTCAAAAACTCAAATCATCCCAATCTTACGAAAATTAAAGGGAGGACCAATAAAATTAATTTTTCTGTCACTTTAAAATCGAGAAAATGCAAAACAGAGTAAACAATATTTTATTTGTCTTGCTGATTTTATATTTAGGAATATTTATTTTAAAAATGTCCTCAAAAATGTCGGTTGCTTAGGTTTTACGATTATTTAAGAGGTTAACCTTCTTATTCCACAAATAATAAAGGACAAATATTAAATTAAATTTAAATCCTTAGATAAATATTTGAAATGGGTTCTTATAAATTTGAAAAAATAAAAAAATAAAAATTTAAATCTAAGAAAGAAGGCTTTAATTTTATGTGTTGAATATAAACTCTGAACTTCTTTAAAATTCTTAATTACAGCTATACCTATACATACTATACATTTATACAAATTACAGAGTTATAGGTATTAGATGTATAAATAAATTTTCTGTATATAAAATGAGAATCCTGCCTGTTGGACCTACATTTGTAAAAAAAAAGAAGAAGAAAAAAATTTATTTTCCATCAAAGCCGCATTTCACATCTTTTCTGCATTAGTCAAAATCCAGAAAGTAATCAAAAACATTCCTAAGATGTTGAAGTACCATTAGATGGTGCGGCCATTATTATGATCCCTTAATCCAAAACCATTTTATAAATTTTTTTTTTTTTTTTTTTTTTTTTTTCAATATATAAGTAGAGCTTTTGGCCCTGAGAAACCATTACAAACCACCATTTTTAAAGAAAATCTTCAATATAATAAATATCGTTTCTCATTTTCGTATTTTAATACACAAAAGTATACCATCCAACCAGTAAAATGAGATACGACAAACTTTTAGTCCTTTATGTATCCAGGTTACTGTTTTAAAATTTGAACTTACAAAAAAAAAAAAAAAAAAGAAGTCAAACCGGAGTTTATACACCAATATCTATATCTCTACCTGCAAATAACGGCAGGTCTGTTCATTTTCACCTCAAACTTTTCCAAACAGCTTTAGTCGTTAATTACAAAAGGCTTGAGGCTTAAAATGGGACTCCGGAGACAAAGGTAAAAAAAATAATAAAAAAAAAAAAAAAAATTGGATTTAAAGTTTCTAAATGCATTTTATATATATCCTGGGGAAAATTTAATTTAGGGCTGTGTTTGATGTGACGGGGGGTGCCCCCCAAAAGTTTATATGTACAGTGTACTTGTACGTACGTACATACATACATAGTTTGAAATGGAAGGAGTTGTGTTGAACCAATTATTATCATAAAATGAAAGGTTTTTTTTTTGCACGATTTTTTTTTATACAACTCGTATATGTATGTGTGTATCTACATATATGTAATGTAAAATTGTTACAAAGCAGAAACATGTTTAGAATAAATACAATTTTTTTTTGTTAGAAAATAATTTAAAATGTACATTATAGAGGTGTTTTTTTTCATTTTAGTTAAAAAGAACTAGGCAGTTCGTGTAAAGTTGGCAACATATATAAATATGTAAATTTCACATGATAAAGAATGTTTGTGTGTGTTGACATCAGTCAAATTATTTTAATTAAATTTAAAAAAAAACAGTGTCTCCAAAATATTATCAAATGAATAGCACTTTAACACTAGGAAGAGGAAATGCGTTCAAAATGACCGCATTTTGGTGTATGGAAAAATGAATGTTTTTTCATCGAAATAAAGGGTTGTGTGTAGGGATAATTAGGGGGTACCCTAATAAAACTGTTAATAGTAAAATAGTTAGTTGTTAGTGTAGAATGAGGGCGGGCGCCCTAAAGCGACCGAAAATCCCAAGGCCACGATGGGCCCATTAGATATCCCTCGTTTGGTGACTTGCCCCTAGGCTACCATTCCAAGAGATCGATAAATGGGCCCATTAGATATCCCTCGTTTGGTGACTTGCCCCTAGGCTACCATTCCAAGAGATCGATGAACCCTACGATGGTTGACCAAGGTGCGTCACAGATTTCCGACAGGTTCGCCAAATGGCTACGCAGCGTCTTTTGTCTCTTCCCGATACTGCTGGGCATTAATATAGTAAATGCAGTCTCAGGCAGTTCCTCGCAAAATCTTCAGGTTGATTCCAAAACCACACTCAGCTTGCAAGAGTAAAATAAATAGAAATAATAGGGGAGACTGGGTAAAATGTACAACAATTTTATTAAAAAAACATAAACAACAACGGCATGGAAATTTTTTTTTTAACAAACCATCTCTGGTAGTCAAAAAAAATTTTTAGATTTGGGTTATCTAGACAAATTACGATTAGCTACAAGCAAGTACCATTAAAAAACCGAAAACGGGGTAGAGCGAAGAGTACATCAACGAAATATCAATCATTATTATATTCAACTCTGTACCATGTTCACAACGATATAGTGATAATTTCTTTTCATCAGTGGATCCAGACAAAATAAAAATGTTTCCGATAAACTCTACTCATAAAAATTAACCCTTTTTTGATGAAAACACTTCCAGGTGCTATATGTTAAATAGTTAGGTACAACAATAATAAAACAATAATTAAAGTTCCTAATCAAAAAAGTGGTTTTCCCCATTTTGACCCTACTTCAATCATATATGTAGTAAGCATAATAATTTATTATTTATTCAAAAGTTTTCTTCCCACAAATGGTTTTTTGGTTCGTCTAATAGCAAAGACCCTAATCGATGGTTTCACATCCCTTTTATACATAAATATTTATATCACTTAATCGGTTTTCATCAGCCATTCTATTCTACTGTTCCAACTTTTCCTTCTAAGTACGAACTAAATAAAACAAATTTATTGAAGTATCAAAACAAATAAAAACAAAACAAACAAACTTCTGTCCAAAAAGATATTTCTGATTCAATATTTTATTCAAATTGATGTGTCATTGTTTAAGAAAATAAGTGAGTGGAAAACCTTTTCGGATAAAAACTTTTTTTATATATATTATTTCCCTTGAGAAGTTTTTTTTTTTTTTTTTCTTCTCTCCTCCCCACTTATACATATCTTCATCCTCCTTCCTGTTTTATCAATGAGAATAACAATACCGCCTAAATTATGGCATCCTTTATGGATTTTCTCAGGGCATAAATTTGTAAATTACAGTCATTTCAATTTATCCATTGTAAAGCTATTGACCTAATTTTCCAATTATAAACGAAGAACGACCAAAAAAAGGACAATTCGAAAATAAACTTCAAATTACTTCAAACCACTGATTGGGTGGTCGTATATGTTGTATGGTAAATTATTTTATGAATTATAAATTCGAAAAGACAGCCATTTATATATAAATTTTATTGATTTCGTATATAACATGTCTATATTATGTATTATATACTACATACATACATACATACATATGTATATATATATAATCTACAATTGACCACTGCAAATAAAATTTTAGTTAAACCAGAAATGAAAGAACCACACGTACATATATGTATGTACTACATATCTGAAAATTCCAATTTATCGGCTACTAAAATGGTGCAATAAAATCTATACCCCTAACCTACATTTAAGCTTTGGGTTAGATATACATACAATCATATATACATACATACATACATAGAAATATAACATAGAAGATCTCCTAGTCGTATTTTTCTCTCTAAATGTACCTACTATAAAATTGAAAGAAAAAAGAAATAGAAAAAAAAAATTACTCGAGGAAAATTGTAGCTTTGCATTTTATAAACATAGAGACGTTTATTTGTATGCTCCGAAATGGAAAATTAGTGGGGAAGGGGTGTAGTTGTGGCAGGTAGAGAGGGTGTCGAAAAATTAAAGCACAATGTTCTGTTTCTTGAGCCGGAGATGTGTCATTAGTAAATGTCTAAAAAGATCGAACAAAAACATTCGAATCTAACTTTCTATTTGGATTTTGAGCAAATTTCCTCCGGAAGCATTTCTTCATTATTTCAATATAAACATATATATATATATATATCCCTTTATCTTCCTGTACGTATAAAAATAGTGGCGCAGATGCATTATTGTTATATATGTATAGAGATAAGTTCTGAATAAAATCGAAGTTTTTCTATGTCTGAAAACTTGCGCTAAGTTTCCTTGTAATTTATATATCGCTGATGACGATGAGTAGGTAGCAATGACGTGCACATTGGATGTTCTAGTCGTTCCAGCGAACAGCCTGTTAACAATAGCTAAATTGCCTTTAATAATTTTTTTTAAAATTAATCCACTATGTTTCGACAGGTTCTACTCAAAAACAAGAACCATATCTGCAGAGTTGAACAACTTTACACAATGCGTATAGTTTTCACTGGTATTCAAAATGTAGACTATTCTTTGGTTGGTTCTTTTCTGTGACAGAACCATATCCGAAATATAAATATTACCAATGTGGTAAACATTTTGTTGGAAAATATTACACATACCTTATGGTTCTGTTGTAAAGTAGAACTTTTGAACAAAAGAAGAAAAAACCAGAGAAAGAAATCTTAAGCACAAAATGTACGATTCAGTAGAACAGAAAATGGCAGAGAGAAAAATCGTTATTTTGTTTTTTTTCAGCTATTTTTGATTAAATGAAAATGGCGAATTCTTCATCCATCCATCCCCCCATACTGCTGCACCTCACGTTGTGTGCGTATTTTATTTATTTGTAGATATGCGGTATGCGCTCTCCTTATCTATTATATATTAAAGTTTTGAACTAAAGACCGGTTTGATGACATTTTTTTTTTTTTGTTATTTTCATACGTCGGAAGCCGGAAGCGAAAATATAGAGCTAAATTAATACGTTAGCTTTTCATATTGATAAATCAAATCTCTTTTACGTTCTCTATTTGAAATGATGGTTTTATGGCCAATTTGGAAAGTGCACCACAATTTTATTATAATTACATCACTTCAGAATACCCCAAGAAATGAGGAGGCTGTGCACGCCAATGGTAGTTAGGTATAATAATTTTTCGGAAGTGACAGAGTTGGAATTTATTTTTTTTCCTTTTTTTTTTGGATAATATTTTTGCGGTTACAAAATGGTGCATTATGTTTTATTAATGGAGTATGTATGTATAGTTAGTCTACATTAATTTTTTTTTCTTTTTCTTTCCTTCTTTAGTTACCTACATATATGTATGCTGAAATAATGAGAAAAACTGAATCAGGCTATTAAAGCACCCATTCGAAGTGGAATACCGGAATACATTTTTCAAAAATCGCAGATAAATAATTCCACAATACAATAATTTGCAGTCACCACAATTCATTCGTTGCCGTTCCTCAGGGTTCCATTTTAGATCCACTTTTTATTTTCTATTTTTATAAATTATCCTTTTTATATCTACATTCATGTATGTAGAGTATTATAATAAGAGCTTTACCATTATTTGGTTTGTTTTCATTGTACCTACATATATTACGTTTAATAGGGCCAAACCTTTTCGTTACATAATTGGCTTGAAATCCGATACGTCTTCTGGTTGAAGTACATTTGTCAAGTTTGGGTATAATATAATATTAATGCCATAAGTATTATGTTCAACTTCTTACATAAAATACTTAATTTGTAGTTGATATGTGTTATGTGTAGTAGGTACATATCGATGGTTATTTGTCAAAAGGGTTTAACACCAATACAGAACAAACGCGGTTTTACTTCGCCTAAAAAATTTGCGTCCGTCGTTAAACCGGATCGCCGCAAAATTGAAATGTGTATATTTTGTATCCGTTACCTAGATTAATTTATGGAAACATTCTACATAAACTTTAAACATTATTAAATTGTTTTATTTATAAAAAAACAAAACGTATTATACATAGAGTATACGTTTTTAAAAAATAGTGCATTTTTTGCAGGAACTTCTTCTTCACTTAGTTCTGTCTTTATAGGTGATCTTTTCTGACGAAAAGAACTTCAACCTAGATGGCCCAGACGATTTGAATAGGTACTGGCATGATTCAAGAAAGGAACCGTATTATTTTTCAAAATCCAATTTCGGCGGTGGCTCGTTGATGGTTTGGGGAGGGTTTAATAAACGTGGTACCTTAAAACTCGCGTTTATATTCACCAAAATGAACATTCTGGATTATTAAGAGATCTTGGAGAACTGCCTGGCACTATTTATTCACTGTTATCCCGAAGAAAATCTGGTTTACCAGCAGGACAATGCAAGAATTCACGTTTTCCGATCTACGTGAGAGTGATAGCTTTTAACACCTGATGACCTTAGTACATATTAAATATCCATGTCCAAGAGGCTGAGCGAGGTGACGGATCCATCTAATACTGAATATTAGTTTTAATTTGATATTTGATATTGTTTTTTGAAATAAATTTATGTTCGTTTATAATAATGAAACAACGTTTTTTGCCAATTTCTTGGAATTTCCTCTACAGAGCTCAAATACCGTTATGACCAGATAACTTACCTAGTGCATTAGAACGGCCTTGAGTGTTACTACATATTCTGAAAACCGTTTATGACAGGGTGCATTCGTTTCCGAGAAAACGAAAATTTTCAAATTCGTTTGTAGCGTTGAAACAGAGGTACAATTTGAAAAGACGTTCAATGCAGTATGACGTTACATGCCAGTGTTGTAGAACCGCGTTTGTACTGTATTTAAAAAAAAAAGGGTTTTTTTTATGAAATCTGGTAATTTGGGATATTTTGCACTATCTGGCATCACTGTTTTACTGAAGTTCACGAAAAAATATGATTTTTCTCTGGCTTTCTTTGATAAAATATTTAGTTTTTTCTGTCTCCTGAAAAATTTGAAAAATGAGGATTAGGCCCTTTTGACAAATAACCATCGATATACATATAGTACACATCCTATGAATAAAATGACAAGAAAAACTATTTATTGTATTACCTCTCTAAGTGTAGAATGGGATATAAATACTATTTAGAGATAAATGCCTACTTGTAAAAAATTTCTTTTTTCATCCATCCATCCGTTATGCGATATCCCCAATTGATTGGAATTGTTTGTTGAATTTTTCGATAGGAAAATTTTCATTAAAGTAAATATTCATACGTGATGTTAATTTCCCTGCTCTCGAGTAAGTAAACATTAATTGACAATTTTCGTATGGTAACGTCCGACAGTCATTTGAAAAGAAATTTTGTTGGACAGAAATTAATATTTCTAAAATCGAATTTGGAAAAATGTGTTTCATTTGATTAACAAACAAACATCAAAGCATAAGGCAAATAAAATTTTTTTTTTTTGGATTTCCACCATTTTTGCAAAAGTTCCAGGTGTTCAGAGTAGTTATATCGTGAAATGAAAAATTTATTCACTCTTTTTATTTTTAAATTAAAATTTTTTTTTTTTTTAAAAATCCTCTTAGCTGCCTTAAAATTAAAAAAATATGAAATATGATAAAGCATGCGATGGCTATGGCCAATTATAAAAAACCCTGCATTTTATATGGAAAAATAAAATTCATGTTAGCTTACAAAATTTAGAATAGGTGGAAATGGCAAAGACTGTCATGGAGATGGAACGTAGGATAGTCCGCTATATATCGGAAAGTAGAATTCAGCTCCGCAAATTTGCTCCTTTTGGCGAAAAACACTGTATATTTTTGGTTTACCTACTTAATATATGTTCGGAATAAAGAAAAATGTATAAGGACTAATATAGAGAAAATTGGCGAAAAAATTCTGAACCCTTAAGGCCCTACAATTATTTTTTCAATTTCGTTTATATTTTTTTTCAACCTTTAGGTGCCAAAATGGCTTTAGCTTTTTTTTTTGTACAAAACTGGAAATTTATCTCCTAATAAAATCCTATCTCGAACCAGTTAGTATTTCAAAAAAGTCCACGATCTTTAAAGTATGAGTATGACCCAATATGTGACGGAACCATGTCCTTATATTGTCCTTAGATACGGTTGAAATATATTGTACCATCAATTTCCTGGAATATTTACCCATGAACGTATTAGGTCTAGAATATGTTTTATTTAAAAATTCTTCGACAATGACGCTGAATAATATCGTTCTTTCGTCTGGGAAATATTTTGTTGTTTTTTAGTTATCGAATGGACATTTGGTATTAAGGTCTAGACATTTGATAAATGCTAAGAATAACTGTAACAGTCCCACTAATATTTGTGTATATTTACGGAAGGAAGGAGGGGAAAAAATTGCTTATTTGGCATATTTCAGAAAGGAGAATAAAAGCAGAATTAATATAGGACGAAAAAACTTAGATGGGGAATCAATCAGGTAGATATGTAGCCAGTGACGGAGGCTGAGAATTATTGATCTCATTGGACTATTTTTTAAAAAAACTTACGCCATTTTGATGGAAGAAAATGGAAAAATCGTTGGGTGATCACCGAACATTTTGACCGTTTTTTTGGCGGTTTTTTTAAAGGTGTCACAATTTCGAACTTTCTTAATACTAAAGATATAGTTTTGAAACTTTGATTTTTATATTATTTTAAATTTCCAGCATTTTTTCCCAAATAAATTTTTTTGAAAAAGTTAACCCTTTAAGTTCCACACGTTTTGAACATGAAACTGTATGTAGCTTAGGTATAGAAAAATCAATAAAGTTACCATTCGAACGTTTCATATTGAGAGATAATATTCTTAAGTACCTACTTTAAGCATTTAAAGCTTATCTTTCCATGATGACCTAAACGAATATTTATGTTATTGGTAACCGGCAGCTAATACTCCATAGATATATATAATGGAGATAATAATGTTCTTATGTATACCTTACCTATGTACTTCAAATCTACATACATATGTATCTCTAAATTTCACAATCTTTGTTTACATATGAATGAGAAATGCAAACTATTTAGGATATCGGTATGCATACATCGTTATATTATTGATACATAATTGTATTCAAAGGTGTGTTTTAGTATAGAATTAGGTACCATGATTTATGCATGATAATGCATCCGATTATCTGATATATTCATAATAAACAAAACCAATTCCATAATAGGCACTTCGAAAACAAAACCGAAAACCATATAATAACGTTAATCTGCATTGTATTAATTAACTTCATGTCATGAGTCATGGTAGAAGCGTGAGGAAAATGCGATTTATATGTTCGTTGGTCGGGTGGGACGCTATATCTTATGACACAGCGAAAATATTTTCCAAAAAATTCAAAATTCTTTTTTTTTCGGATTATTTTAGAATGCTGAAAAATACCAAAAAATCCCAAATATCCAAGCATTAATCTTGATTATGTTGTATCCTTGAAATAAATCATGCAAGACAAATTTTTCGGACGAAACGTTTAAAAATGATAAAGAATTATGTTGGCAAATGTCTCTGGCTCTGTTTTTAGATGGAAAGATGGGATTTTAATTTTTTTTTTTTTTATTTTTTTGGTTATGAATAAAAAATGTTTGACAAGTATGTTCTTTGGTATAAGATGTGAAAAGGAGAGTTATTAATATGGCAATATGTAAGTTATGTGCAGTAATATTTATTGTTCATTTATATGGTAGATATGCACATTAAGTAAAAGAAGAAAAACTTTTTCATTCAAATGGTAAATAAAAAAAAAAATCAAAAATTATATAATTAAAAAATTTTGGTGGGTTTAGTTGAAAATTGGTGAAAATAATGCTCTTGACTAGTGTAAACCTGGCAACCATGGAGGCAAGCCGACTTGACAACACGACTGAGTAGTACGAAGTGAGCTGGACAGTGTGGACGTGATTATTATAAGAAAATAAACGAATAAATAGTTTTTGTTGAACACGGGCTTTACATTAGGCTTTATCTTGAATTTCGCAATCTAAAAAGTTTAATACAGATAACCCTCCTACAACAACATAGTTTCCTAGAACAATCTAACACTATAGGAATGATATGAATTTCTCGTATAACACGGTATACTATAGCACGATTATTTCGCTATAACACGATCAGAAAATTGACAAAATTCTCGTATAACACGGTAGTTCCATACAACAAGAAATTATGTTGGAACCTATCTACCGTATTATAAGAGGGAAAGCTGGTATTCAAGAGCGGGAAGAACAAAAAAACCAAACATCCATTTAGAATACTCCAAAATGTCTGGAATACTGCACAAATCCCATTTCTCAAATTACCTGACGGACTAGAGTTAAAAACGCAGAACTATTCAGAATCACAAACATGAAGAAGACTGATGTTCGGATATGAAGAAGAAAATGGAAGAAACTGAATTGGAGACACACTTCAAAAGTCAATAGGGAGAACCTTAAGAGTCGAATCTCTAAAATAAACTCCTAAAAGGGCGGACCAGAAATAAGTGGGCATTACACTCATATTAACCGAATATCTAGAGGAGACAGTACATTTGAATGCACGCTAAAATCTTACAAACCAAACAGAATTAAAATGGCGGTTGGCCTTGCTCAAGGAATGTCAATTTAAAGCTTACCGTTTTCGACATAACCCGACCGATGCTGCTGTGGAATTTTTGTGATATTCTTCAAAGGATCTTTGTAAAAGAGCAAATGTTAAGTTTATTTGTAAATTAAACATCTAAACATTGAAATGAGTCAAATACAATACAAAGAGCCATATTTTATTTAGAGAACATAGTCTAGAGTAGGTATGTATGTATATTTAGAAAATATCCAATAATTATACAGAATTCATCGTTTCTCAGCAAATATTTAACTTTAAGCAAAATTATTAATATTTACCGTCTCAATATATACCATAAAGGAATCATATTTCATCCATTTCACTGAACCAGTCTTATAATTTATAGAAAATGCGGTTATTTCCAGCTTTATTTCACTTTGTGGAAATTGCTGCTATCGAAAATTCTATAATATTAGTAAATCTCATGATTTCCTAATATAAATTCTACAATTAATTACTTATATTGAGTTGTGGAAAATTTTAAGCGATAATTAGATTGGGAAAAAAAACTGAAAAATAATTTTTGAGAAAAGGTAAATAAACATGAACATTTCACATAAATCGATTGTTTTCTTTAATTAAGTTTCGCCATGAATTACGTGCACTGAACTTCAAAGTCAAAAGTTACACGGAAACGTTATGAATGTTTGCTTGCGCTTTCCGTAAGTTATTTTTGGTTGTTTTCGGTAGGTAAGAGGTATTATCAACGCCATCTTGAAAATACCAGTCCGTGCCGTAGACAATATTTTCGTCGATGACTTGAAAAACGATGTAGAAATATTGAATTTTTTATAGTGCATTAAGGTTAAATTTTAACATATAAAAAGCTCAAAGAAAGTCGAGTTTCTCAGAATATGTTCCTGAAATATTCCTCTATCATTTGATCAAAGTCCCATTAAAATCCCGTAAAAAAATCTGGAGAAATTTAAAAAAAACTTTTTTTTTGCAAGTTTTTTTCGTTGTTAGACCAATTTCTTTATTTACTTACTACTAAAATCAAAAATTGGTATGAAGTGAAAAAAGTTCCTTAAAATCAAAACGATAATGTTTATTGACAAATATTTTATAGAAAGATGGTATATAGCAAAAAGTGTTGTTCAAAACATTTATAGAACATTTAATTATAAATAATTTAGAAAATAAAATGTTGATTTGGATAGTAAAATAAAGAAATTGGTCTAACAAAGAAAAAAAGCTTGCAAAAAAAGTTTTTTTTTAATTTCTCCAGATTTTCTTACGGGATTTTTATGGAACTTTGACCAAATGATAGAGGAATATTTCAGGAATATATTCTGAGATATTCGGCTTTCTAACAATTTCTTTGAGGTTTTTATATACGTTAATAAATATAAATATTTGACTCTAAAACGAATACGTCATCGTTTCTAAAGCACGGCCTGGTAATTTAAGATGGCGGTGATATTATGCTAAATAAACTCATAGGTGTTTATTTATTGGTAGGTATTGGTAGGTTTATGTGTAGGTATATGTAGGGGAGAGTTGGAAAATTGGTCGAATTTTTATTTTTTTGAATTTTTCATCACCAGTGAAATGATAAATTAGAAACGGACAAAGGAAAGTTATCGTTTTTTTTCTAATTAAAATATGTTTCTGTTGGTTATCTTAAAATAATTTCAGTCATCAGGTATTTATCGGAATACGTACATATTTTGGAAAAAACTTAATTACCGTCAAGTGTTTTTATTTTGGAAAACAATGAATTAATATCATTTGTGACAATTTAATATTTAAAATGTTCGCAATCAAATCTTCTTTAATTAAAATATAAAATTAATATTAAAACTCACATAGTTCGTTTATTTTATCTGTTATCGATGCTGCAAATAACATCACATGGGACACAAAAAAAAAAGTAACGAAAATTAAATGTCAAAAAAAAGTATCCCTTCCGATAAATTTTTGTTGGATAGGGGCCTGTTCAATTGTATATTTAAGCCAGATTGTACAATTTTTTTTTTGTTAAAACACCTTAGTTTTCAAGATATTATTTTTATCAATATATAGGAGGTAAATCAGTACAGCAACTCTCCGCTATATAGACAAGTACATGATAAACTCCATATTTTATTTATTTTAAACTATTGAACTTATTTTGGTTGATTTTTATACGAAACGACGATCGACAATCTCTCTCCTATGTAACAAGTCAAATTAGACAATTGATTTAATTATTTTACCTTCATATATGTATTTACAGTAAAACTTAACATAATTAAATTAAAAATACAGTACAAAAATTAATCACAGTAATTAGTAATAAGAATCTTCATCTTCGCCTTCATCTTCATTTTGTTTATGATACGATTGGGAAGCTTTCTCATTAATCGCATCATGATCATCGTCACTTTCATGTCTGTCTTTAAATTTTTCATGATCTGACTGATCTTCTTTTTCAAATCCATCTAAGAAGTCTGCACTGGTGTATTTACTCCTTTCTTTATCATTTATAAATGCATTGCTTGTACGATCGATAAATTGCCTATTTGGCTGGGGATCTTTTCCAACATGCAAATATGATTGACTGACTGCATTACCACCATCACTTTTCTTTCCTTTATCATGCAATATGTAGGTTTCGTAAATTTTCTGTCCAACACTTTTTTCATATCCCTTATCATCGTCGACACTTTCCGGTTTCAGTTTAGTATCATTATCGTCGTCAATTTGTTTTTGATTCGTTTCATCTTCGCTGTCATCTTCGGATTCATCACTTGTGTATTTAGCTGGTAAACGATAATCATCGTCGTCGGTTTCGTTTTTTTCTTCTTGAATATTTTCCTTTTGATGTTCATCATCATCGTTTTCCTCAGCATTTGTATAACGTCCACTTTCACCATTATCATCATGGCCATCATCATCATCATTATCATTCGTATAGCTGCTGTAGCTATATCTGTCTTGCTTTTTGCCGTCAGTTTCCTTTGGTTCATCACTGTATAAATAAATAAATTAACTCTTTTATCATAATTTGTTTTGTTTTTTTTCTCATCGTAAATTTTCTTACTCATGATATTCTACAACTTGGTATCCGCCATGTTCTTTTTCACCTGGCGGAAAATCATATTTTATTAGCATAATCACAAGAAATATATTAATGCAAATTTTTTTTTTTTTTTTTTTTAATTAAAATTCGTTGTCAAGTATAGAGATGGATGATTAACTCATTGTTCCCGCATTTAAAAATCATTTTGAATAAAAAAAAAAAAAAGAAAGAAAAATGTTTTGTTACCTTTTTTGCCATTTGTTGAGTCGCCCTTTTTTGATTTCCCATAGGCCTCATGTTTTTCATAACCATATGAATCGCCATCTTTATCGTGAAAGGTTTCAAAGTGTTCATACCCATTGCCACCCTTTTTGTTTGATTTTTTCAAGTATCCGATCTCATTATCTTTTCCATCGCTAAGCGTCCCATAATATTGTTTTGTTTCAGTTGGTCGTACCTCCTATAGATGTTATAATATTTTTTTTTTGTGTAAATCTTCTATTTTGTTGTTGTTGTTGGGATAAGAAAAGCATATATTTATTTAAGGTGTAGGTGTAATGTGGTTGTTTGTTTAGGGTAGAGTGAACGTATGTGACTTAGATTATATGGGTGGATTTTCAGTATAGTTCAATCTCATGTCAATATTAAAATAATTATATTTGCATCAATTGATCCTTGGCATTTTATTATCAAGGATTCAAATTAAAATGTTAAAAAAAAAATATGTTGTGAATATAATTCGTCTGAGAGAGGATAGCTAACATTAAAATTATAGATATTTATCTACTTAATACAACAACAATAACGAATAAATTGGTCATGGTACATTGAAACTGAATATTTGAATTCTAACAATCGAAAATAACTCGAAATGTCCCACTTATTTGGAAGAATGGAAATCATTCCGATCAGTTTCTCTATCTTTCTACCTCACATTTTGGAAAACCTGTAAATTGGGTTAAACAATAACATCGTTCTCGACCGGTAGACAATAGAAATCAGTTCCGTAAAGTAAGATTTTCTATCTAATTATTGATATATTTAACTCACATTTTAGCTTTGGCTGATATTTCTAATTCTTTCTAATTAATCGTGTAGAATCACAAAAAAAAAATTAAAATAATAATTATGACGAAATTAGAAGAAATAATAATAATCGTGACAAAATTAGAACAAATAAAAACAATAATAATTGTGACAAAATTAGAAAAAATAAAAATAATAATTGTGACAAAATTAGAAGAAATAAAATTGATAATATTTGTGACAAAATTAGAAGAAATAAATAATAATAATAATTATGACAAAATTAGAAGAAATAATGATAATAATAATTGTGACAAAATTAGAAGAAATAATGATAATAATAATTGTGACGAAATTAGAAAAACTAAAAATAATAATAATTGTGAAAAAACTAGAAAAACTAAAAATAATAATAATTGTGTTAATAATGATAACAAAAAATGGCAAAATAAAAATGAAAAATAAATTCAGAAGATAAAAATCAATTAAAAATAACAATTTATAAATGGTCGCACACCTGACACCACCATTGCATCGTTAAAATCTTCCAAGAGATTATTTCGCAAAAAAAAAAACAAAACAAAATAATGAAAAAAATTCACTCCACCATAATTGTTTGCCAACGTTGATTATTCGGCATTCTAATAGCATTAATAAAGCCAAGAACAAGAAGACGACGAAGAAGAAGCAGCAGCTCTGCATATAAATATAAACCAACATTTAAGCTTTAAAAGCGTATGGTTAGGTATAGGTACATTATATACACGTACATATAATTATGTATGTATGTATATTGTATATATCTATCGTGATCTACCTTTTATACCTTCTTCTAATATCATACAACAAATACCGCACCATTACAAAAAACTTTTTGTTTGTACGGTAACCAAACAACAGTTTTGTTTTTATTAAATCATAAATTTATAAATACATAGTCTGCTGCAAAGTGTTCGTTATAGTTTCTTAACAATTTTGCAGTTGCATAAAGCGCTTTTACATAAAAAAAAGAAAAAAAAAGAGGAAAGAAAAATGAAGAAAAACAAAAACTTTTTTACTTAGTTCCCGTGCATATTGTGCAAACAGAACTTGTGTTTTATTTAGAATTTTTTTTATTTATTTTTTTTTGAAAAATTCAGGCAAAAAAAATGCGACAAAAGAAAAATACTCAGAAGTTTGAATGGAAAATTAATTTTCTTTATTTTTTTTTTATTTTCAATCCATTTTTGTGATTGTCGGAAGATGCCGTACCTACTACTACATGTTTATCGTAAAATTGGAAAATTAGTTTTCGGCAACAGGTTTATATTGATGAAATAACACACTGCACTTGACAATGACAAGGGTTTGGACATCTGTAGATTTAGATGTGATATCCTAGTCATTACCTATCCTTAGGAAACACTATGTAAACACAATGGAGGGTGTAGCATTTCAAATGGGTCCCTTTATAAGGTATATATGTATGTAATGTATATTCAATGTTAGGATATAGCTAGAAAACTGTTATGTACAAATATACGAGTATATAATATTTATTACTGTATATAATGTACATTGGTACATATTACTATTATCATTTAATGTTTAGCCGATGGAGTGCCGTATTTCTATTGAAATTTATAAAATCAATGATTCGGTATTGGATGTTAAGCCATAGTAATTATCATTAGTTCCGATTTTCGTTCCATGTACTCACTAAATGTAAGAAATTTTGGTATTTGACTCTATAGTATATACAAATATAAAATAAACCACACACATACACACACACAAACACATGTAAAATGCAGTGGCGGTTCGTGAGAATTATTCAATTATTCATCCCAAAAAAACTTTCTCTAATTTTGACGGAAGAAAATGAAAAATAATTTGAAGGGTTCTTTCTCGCTTTTTTATAGAGTGGCTAAATTTTGAACTTTCTTAATATTAATGATATGATTTTGAAACTTTATAATTTTATATTATTTGAAATGTCCACCTTTTTTTGGCAACTAACATTTTTGGGATAATTTAACCCTTTATGGTTCACACATTTTGGACATAAAAGGGTTAACCAATAAAAAATTAAAATTCAACTAAATTTATTCATAGAGACATTCTTTATGTTTTTAGTGCATTAACATATTTTTAAACGTTAACCCTTTAAAGACACCATTATGACCTTAAAGGGTTAACGTTTTTCTAAAAATGAAAAATTTACGAAAACATTAACAATTAAATTCTGAGAAAGAGGAGGGACTTTTTGAAAATTTTTGGTTGACCCTTTCACGTTCAAAATGTATAGACCTTAAAGGGTTAACTCTATCCAAAAAAATTATTTGGCAACAAATGCTAGAAATTTTAAATAATATTCAAAATCATATCTTTAATATTAAGAAAGTTAAAATACTGCCAAAAAAACGGTCAAGATGTTCGTTGAACAACCAAATTTTTTTTTCTTCTATCAAAATGATTTAAGTTTTTTTTCTAAAATTATTCCACAATGAACAATAATTCTGAAAAACCGCCACTGGTAAAATAGGAAGGATAAGGTTAGTTTAAAAGTAAATAAACCATGACGATAAATTAATGCGATTAATCACTTTTAATAATAACCAATGTACCTACTCGAGAGATTACCTATTGAATTCTGTCTATATATAATATTTTGGTAATAAGTCAGTCGTTTAAATCTATCCAATTGGAAATAAGAAGTTGGTCAATCAAAAAAAAAAAAAATCAAAAAACTCCTTCTTTTACGTTAAATAAATCCCTGGGGAATTGAGCTATAAATAAAAAAGAAAAAAAAACTGATATTTTAAGCATCACACAAACGGAAGCGGATACAATTTTCAAATGCATGTATGTATAAGTTTTAATTTGCGGATGTGTGTACATATGGATTTTATAATGTAGTTTGTGCGGTTATGTTCTGGTTATCTGTGATGGAAAAGATGGATAAATGGGAAGAAAAAGTTATTTTTTAATAAATTTTCAATTGCTTCTGGCTGCAATAATTGGCAGTAGCGCATCGTTAGTGCATCGAAATTGAGATTTACATAGGAATTTCAAATGCAATGAATTATTTGAAGAATTTTTTTATGAATGTACACGGTTTATGATTCAAAATTGATGCACACAAATACAGAACTGTACTAAAGAATTTTGTATTGGGGGGGCCTATTACTATGTACCTACATATATGATGCACGTTTATTATTAGAAAAGATATGCCCCATAACGAAATTATTCACATCGACGAATTTAAATTTGAATTATTGAAAAATATTCATTTGGTCCTTTCAATTATCCTTCTTATAACACAAAATATTTTCTTAAGCATTCAATTTTCTAAACTTTTTTGTTATAATTATGCTCATTTACATTTACTAAACAAAGATATTTTCAAATTAGTTTTTTGACATGGCCAAAATTTAATTTACTGACTGAGCCAAATTCTAGCAAAAATATTCTGCGTGTTTACCCTATAACAAACAAAAACTAACCAGATTGCAATTTCTCAACGTGCCGTACCGAAAAACCGTTTCGAAACACTTTTAGGTCCTTCAATTTATAAAATAAATTGAAAGGCACGGAAAAACCTTGTTTGTGCTTTTTTTTTGTTTTTTTTTGTTTATCCTTTTTACAATTTTAAATGAACAAGAAAAAAACAAATTGTTTTTATCTTCTTTTTTTTCTCGTCCTTTTTCACTATGCGTGTTCAAACTTACAGAAAAATCTCCGTCATTATTTATCGAATGTGAACCGTCTGGTACAGGACTGCCTATTATCCTTTGCACACCAATAATACATAATCCTATTGAAAGGCACCATAAACGTAAGCACAACATCACTTTAATTATTATTGTTTACCAACAATCCATCAATTTGTTATAATCCGTTTGGAGTTTTTTAATCCTCTTTGTGTTTAAAATTCACAAAATAAGCGCGTTGTCTGTATGTATAGCACCGAAACTTATGTGAAAATTTTCACTGAAAAGCACTAATCTTTAATCCAACTTATATAGCTTAGTTATGATGATGTTTCTTGTATATTATATGATGATGGAATGACACTAAAACTTATAATGAGCCAGAGTTTATAAACAATTGATGACATAATAGTTACTTGTAATATCGGATTTAAATTATGTTGGATTTATGCAAATGAAACAAAATTTATATTCAAATGAGTGGGAGTGATGGGAAAGGTGGAAAATGTTCAGGTTTGATTATTGGAAATAAAACAGAGTAAAGTGGGGAAACCAATTCGGAATGAATATCGTAATCAGCACAAATTAGAGAGAATTTGTATAATTATGCAATGGTAATTAGTTTTTATTAATAGAAATAAAATTTTTGACAAAAAGAAATTACTGACTACATAAATTAGTAGGTACCTGGGCTGTTTTTGTATGTATATCGAGAACGTTTTATTACAAATTGTTATTTTGCGATCGACCACCAAATTATTTTTGTTTATAGTGCAGTGGCGCATTTAATATTTTTTTATTTAGCAGAATTATTTCATAAATTTTTTTAACATTTTTTGATTTATTGATATTATGAAGGATCAAATAATGTTAATGGAAAAAATATTTGTATTTTCAGTCCCACAGTATTAAAAAAGTATGACCAAAGTTAAAATTGAACAAATATTTATCTGGTGCCAAAATTTTTTAATCTTCATGACCAACAAATTAATTATTAATTAGCTTTCATCCCAAACGGTAAAAAATATCAATAACTGCGGTGACATAGAATTTGTAAAAAAAAAAAAAAAATCTTTATTGTCACGAAAATCTTTTTTTTAGTAAAAATTACGTCAAAATAACCTACCACAACAATTCATAAATTTTGTAGTCATCTCCAGTTAGATTTTAGAAATTTCTCTAGATATTCCGATGACAAAATTGGAATAAAGCTATAACTTTCATGCAGGGCCGGTTCTGCCATATGTGCACCGCACACGGGCGGCCAAGTTAAGGGGCGGCCAAAATCTATTCACTGTTTTATCGACTATGTTATACTTTTGTACTGCATTACTGAAAACTCACATCATATTTCTTAAGTTTTGTAATTTTACCTATTTTGTTTTGTAATTTTACCTATTTTGTTTTTAGTTTTTGTTACATTAAGGAATAATTATATTTATATTATGCTCACTACAAAATTTTAAAGTATTTTTAAGATAATTTAAATTTGGACGGCACTGTGACCGCGACCTTTACTATATACACAAGTATTTATACCTGTATGAAGTCAGCTTTAGTACGCTATAACGCTCCTTAATACTTATCGTAGGATCAAGATTCCGGATAAATAGCTAAAGTTTATCTTGTGGTCCTAGAGTAAGATTTCGATTATTTTTGAAAAAAATGGGACAAAATATAGGGGAGGCTGTGGTACAATATGAACCTAATTTTTATCGTTTATCAGGTAGTCGAAATTTAGAAAAAAAGAATATTACAACAATTATAGAGACCAAAAAGTTCCACGACATACCGTTATGGCGCTGTAATCAATTTTATTAAATTTATTTTATTTACTGCATAGGGCTGCCAAATAATAATTACACACAGGCGGCCAAACATCTACAACCGGCACTACTTTCATGAATAGAATATTTTAATCGACCAAAAAAAATTAGACCTTGGATGGTTGTGCGAATTCCTTTTTTCCTTCCTCAAAGTTTTAAAGTGGAGAGGTTTAAGATATAATTTCTATAAACGAATAATTCAATTGTAATCTGTGATGGCTTAAATTGTCGGTGTATGAATGGCCACTTTAAAAATATTTTTTATAGAAAAATCGTACACAGTAAAAAAAAAAGTTGAATTATTTTTTTTAAATTCTTAGTATTTTTGTAATTTTTGTTAATATTAATTCTAATCAAAAATATCTTGCTCCTCCCAATTCCCTTTAATTTAAGCTTTAGTAATAAAAAAATCTGTTTATAAATAACTTAGATAGCGTCATTAAAGTACATATCTTACATACAAAATTGAGCATCCCTTCCATTAACAGTGAACGTCTTACATCCTTTATAAATATTTTATTTCTATTGTACATAAAATATCAACAATAAAATGTTCACCATATTAATATATGAATAAAATATTATAAATTTACGTTCTGTATTACATAAAGAGGTTGAACGTATAGTAATTTGGCTAGTGTGGTGGTGACCAAATAACCTAGCCCATCTACCTCTACATATCTACTAACGGTGACAGATTTGATGGTTTCTGGTCATATTTTTTTAGATATCCAAAATTCGACGTCGTTATAACCAAAAAATTTAAATTCATTTAGCAAACATATTTTGAAATTTTTGGTAAAATAATTAAAAATTCCCACTGCCTGAATACAAAAAAAGGGGATATATTTGTCGCTGAATGACATCATGCGCGAAAATGGATATAGTGAAGGTCCAATATCAATTATTATTATTATAAAAGGTTAAATGATCTTTTCATATGACATTCAATAAAATTATCTATACACCAGCAAGGTTCTGGCAAGGTTCTGATTTGGTACCTAAAATTATGTTAACTAATGAACGACATTTGCTACAGTACAACCGTTGAATGAAGATATTGTGCTAAAAGATTTATTCACGGCATTCAAACAAAAACAAGGAAAAACTTATATCGCTAGATGGAAAAATGACGGCCATATGAACAAAGCAGGTCCGTAGTTACAGATTTTAGCACCCGCTTCAAACAAACAGATTGTGCTCCATGTCCATAACATAAGCTGGCTAGAGTTAAATTATTTTATCCTTTTGGTTATATTTTTGGGTATCCTGCGTTTAGCTGTAATTTTGTAGAAAAATTTAATGCCTATAAGAAACACAAGGTGGAGCCACTTCATATGCAATGCAATGGATTAGTCTTCATGAGATTATGCGTCACACTATTTTTGCGCCCGGTTTCAATGCTTCATTTCCATCATTTGTAGATGCGGGCCTTTTTACATGGATATTCTTAACAATTTTTGGACTTTTTGATCTATAGCAGATGTGGAACATTTTATATGCATCTAAATTCACACCACAAACGATTTTGGCAATTCTTATAAAGAAAAACATATTCCCCTGTAAAACTAATTGAACTGCTGGCTCTATCGACCATTGTGATAATATTTCGAATTTAATTATGATTTTTCAAAATATCTAAACAAAATAAAATATTGAAATTTAATTTCAATAATTATTTAAGCCGACTTGATATACCAAACAATATTAAAATGAATTTTTCGGCGGCGAAAGTGTTACACACAAAATTGGATGCAATGCAAAATCGAAAAATCAATGTTCCAGAACTTGAGTTTTTATTAAAATAAAACCTCATCTGTTGCATTATAGATAAATATATATATATATATATATATATATATAATATGTCCGATCCAAGGTGAAGAAATATCGGTTATTGATACTCTAATAATTTTACTATGGCATAATATATAATAATAATAATAATAATCAATTACAATCGATTAATGGTAACTCTATTGTTTTTGTCCATTGCCAATCGAGTCCAATTTACCAAATTGACATTTTTGCGTTTAATCAATTTGTTTGCAAAAAAAAAAAAAAACTTACACATAATCGGTATATAGTCGGAAATATATAAAATTATTAGACTAGATAAAACAATGATGATGATATTAATGTGTCTGGGTAATAAATTTTCCATTTTCTACAAATATACCGGGGGTACATAAAATAGCGTTGTTGAAGTTGCTGCCACACACACATACAACCCACTGCAAATTTAAATTGACGTTAAAATGACAAACGAGATAAAAGTGATGGTAATCTTTTTGAAATTATGTGGCAATAAACTATTATGCAGAAAGTTTAAATTAACAAAAATTTCCGTTGCGCTATACTATACAATATGATATGGATTTTATTTTGAAATTAGTTTAAATTTTTTTTTTATTGTGAAGTGTTTTAAAATGTCTCAGAGGTTATTGGCATTTAATGCAATTTGCAATGTTATGGTGATTAAGAAGAATTAAATTAAAGCTACAAAAAATAAATTCGTATATTTGATTTGTAAAAAGGTTCGATAATGAATTTATTGAAGATTAATGGTTTGATTTGAAATTCTGTAAAAACCTGGATACACCCGAAAAAATACTTATTCATATTGATAAAAAAAACAAGTTAAGAAGGAAAAATTGGCTACGTCGATTATAATATACCCGTATGTGTACTTGTGTATTATTTACAACTTTGTCCGTCTCTATTTTGTCTGTACAATAAAAAAATATTGAGTAAATCGAATAGAAATGATTAATTGATGATTACTCTAGGACTAGACAAAAACTGTCAGCTTTCTAGCTTCAGCCGTTCGGAATCTTGATCACGGACAGGCGGACGGACATGCATATTTCGACTTAAAATTTCACGAGGAAGACAATGGTGCTGGATTTCTTTTTCTACGGTGAGTATTAAGGGGCGTACCAAATAATGCCCTTGATTAACATCATACGGGTATAAAAAACATTGTTAATAAGATAAGATTAACATTTCTATATAAAATTTCATCTTATTAAAAAAGAAAATCTTTAAACCAGTCATCATTATAGTATCATTAATAAAATTTATTCATAGTATGACAAAATTTTGTTAAACTAAAGTAGATTTTGTTAAATCCATAAAATTCTGTTAGAGACATAGAACGAAAACAAAAAATTAAGAAAACTTGTGCAATATAACAACAATTTTGTGCTACGGATAAAATAAATTTAACAAAATTGATTTTGTTAAAATGATTAAACTTTTCTTTGGGTGTGTAGACGAAACTAAATTTAGATTTTGTGAATTAGACAATATTTATTTATAATATTTACAATCTTCCTTAAATTTTTGAAATGAAAACACCACAAAATAGTTTCAGATCGATAAATCGATTAAAGAGCTTTATGCATAAGTTGAACTTTTCTTTTCAAAAAACAATTTTCCACTGTTCAGCAAATAAATCAGTTTGTCGGTAGGTAATTAATCTCTTATTCCGCCTGGTGTATAATATTTTATTTTCTCATCTTAAGAAGTATATTTCGGTGGTGCTCTACTAATTTCTTGCAAGAAAGCAGTCGACAACCAAAAAAAAAAAAAAAATAAAGATAAAGAGGCACTTAAAGTTCGAATTAAGGGGTTTTTGTTTTAGGGAAAACACTACTATGAGCCATACTTGACATTAAAACTGGTTGTTGACTCTGTTCGTCTCTTTCTGTTACTCTTCTTTATCCTGATGACACTGAAATTCAAAGATTGGCACAAGATTCATAGGCGAAACAATTGATTGATGCGAATTATAGATTAATCGATCTCCAAGCTTACATAATTGAGTGTGAGTGTGAACTCAAGAGTAACTTTCCTATTAAATTTTTGTATTCTCTTTCTTTAGTAGATATATTGTCATTGACAAATTTCATTAAAAAAAAAATAAATCGTCAAGGTCACACAAAAGTTTTTTATTTTATTTTTTAAACGTAAAATTATCCAATATAAGATAGTAAAACATTTGTTTGAGCTTTTAAGATATCTTCCTTATAGTAAATTTGTATCTGACAAATTCGACGAAACTAAAATCATGAACCATATTTATGCGCACTTATAGAATATGAAAACTTGAAATCCATACATCATTCGGAAAATTTAAAGACGTATATCTCTTAGGTTTCCCCAGTTTATGTCTCTATTTTCTATGATAAAGCTCTTTCTGTAGGTATATATTTATCAAAAATCGTTTCGTTCCAATCGATATTTTCTTCGTCTTTTTTTTGCAAGATAAATATATGAGAAGGTATAAACCAACACAACAAGCCCGCCGGGATCATCAACATAAACAGAACATGTCTAGAATATAGAACAACCATAATACTATAAGTAAATACCATCATTGCGGTTATTTCACCCTTTTCCCTGTGTAATTTATGCGGTCCCCACATTTTGATTTTATTCTTTTTTTTTTCATTCTTTTTGCACTTATTTTTCTCTTTTTGTAGCACTTTTTGTTGAATTATCTCGGTTGGTATTTATAAAAAAAGCTTGTCGTCCTTTCGTCCTTACATATGAATCATTGCAGATTTACATGTCAACGTTTTAAAATGTGATAAATTTTTTCTTCCAACCCTTGTTTGTACCATATATGGGAAAAAAACAACGTTTCCTATTGTGTGTTTTGTTTTGTATTCTTGTTTTGTTTTGTTTTATTTTTTTTTTTTTATTTTTCCCGTGCTTTTCTGGAAAAAAAACAAAAGAATATACCTCCTATTCCACATTATTGTATATACATATATAGACCAATTGAGACTTTTAAAAACATACGTAGGTAGATAGGTTTAGTTATATCTGCTCCTGATGCTAGTAGTGCTTGTGCTGGTGCTGCTGCTACTTTTCCTTCTGTTCCTTTTCCCAACGATATTGTCGACAGACACGTAAAAGTAGTTTATTTGTTTCGTTACGACAACAATGTGAAGACACGTTTTGTATGCAATAAACGATGAATTTTCTTTGGTTCATTTCAGGCACATAAACAACTTATTGTGTATTACATGTGCAACAGCAAACATATATGTGCAATGTGCATGCTTGCAAGTGCATAGTTGATTAGTGGTAGTAATTTAATTAAAAAAAAAAAAACCATAAATAATTTCTAAGAAGTGTTATCATCACGTTTTGTGAACTTGCACTTTGACTCTTGTGTAAAAGTTTATTGCCCAATGCTTAATTAAACAAAAAACAGAGCCGCCTCGTGAGAATTAATTATATGGTAGAATTGAAAAAAAAAATAGCTAGGAAATCCAATTTTTTTGTTTTATATTTTGTAAGACGAAGGTAAATAGATTCTCTAATAATAAGTACACCAAGAAAAATTATAAGCTCTAACAATCAATTTTATTGTTATGCTAACAAATAATTTCTAGCGATGCGGTAGACAAAATATGTTATGAAATGACAAACATTCTTTATAGTACACTTAAAAAATATATTGTTGACTGAAACGTTTTTTTTTTGTTATTGATAATAGAAAAATTTTGTTACGATAACAATTTTTTTATTATTTCTTAAAAACTATGGAAATAAATTGTTGTTTTTATTGAGCAAACCAACATATTTATTGTGTTAACATAGTTATTAAAAAATATATAACAAACATTTGTCAATGTACTATTTTTTTGTTATGTCAACTAAAATGAATTTGTTTGGCTGTAAATTTCTTATTTAATTATCAGTTAATATAATAATAATACAATTTTTTTCAATTAATTTAATAATAAAAATTAAGCGAACTTACAAAAAAAATATTTAACAAAATCTTTTATTGTTACTAATGCTGATAAATTATTTTCAGTGTAGTATTTTAATTTAGATCGAAGTCAATATTTTAAATTGATTCCGATAATTTATAATTTTTATTAAAAAAATTAAAAATTAACCATTTCTGATTTGAGGTATTAAAAAAAATTTTTTAAACAGAATTTAATTTGTTATTTTAAAAATCAATGGTTTTTAATCAAATATTTTCTGTTTTAACCAAATATTTTTTATTTTTAAGGACATAGTTTTTCTGTATTTAACAACATACACATAGTCATAGAGCTGGTATATTTTAGATAGTGTTTTGTGTATTTTTTTATTCTTTTATTACATCAGCAAGGTTTTATAAGATTATTAATAAGGCAAAATCTTATAAAATTAAATTTATATACTCAAGTTAATTACTTTAAACTGTACATTATTATAATAGAGATATTGTTGTTGTACTCGTATATGTTGTATTGTATGTGCATGATTTTCAACAACTTTTAGTTGGGCTAAAAATAAACTTTTAAGAATATTCTTAATTGAGAAAATTTTTCTACTTTAATCCATTATGTACTCATCTTAATAGCAAAACTTATAAGTTGCACTGTTGTAGAATAGCAAAACAATGAGGCAATGTATATTCAGAAACTTTTCAAATTGTTAATTTTCTATATAACTAAATTGTTCTCTATCTAAACATTATATATACATACGTATATATATAAAATATATGTAGATATTGTCAACCTCTATATACCTTTGAGATATTAAATCATAATTTTCGTTTATCCCTTTTGAAACATATCTAAATATTATGTAGGCAAGTATGCTAACGGAAACCCCGAGAGTTGTTGTTCACATATTATCATATATATATACATATATATATATAGAGAGAGAGAGAGTATTGCTGATTGTATATAGAAACAATTTACAATGCCATCAGGATGTATGTATACCCAATAACCATCCTCTATTTACCTAAAAACATTTTGATTTCTTCCTTCGACGCAAATGTTTCAATATATGATTTGCTGCTGGTATGTAAATTGATGGTCCATTAAACAAGTAATATCGATATTGGTGTGCTTGTTGTGGTTATAGTTATTTATTTATTTTATTATTTTTCATTGTTAAAAGGTTGGTATTTATTCGAAAACCGTGAATAACTTTGAGTGGAGTAGCACAAATAGGAAAATCGAATGAAAAAACAAAAACAAAATAACGGATCCAATTACCGCGAATAAATTTTTTTTTTAATTGCCAGAAATCGATTTGTCACTCATTTTGGAAAAAAAAATCGACCAAAAATCAATTTAATAAAAAAAAAAAATTAAACTACGATTTACCGAACATCACGAGAGAGGACCGAAAGTATGGGTGGGGATGGTTGCGCATCCGCTCCACACTAGTTTTCATTGAGCATAATCGTTTCTTGCCTTTTTGCTTGCCCCTCTTGAGGTCTCCAAAATGTAGAAATATTAAATTCACATAAATCTGGCTTCCATTTGCACCACCTATTCCACCTTCTTATTTAATCCTTTATTTGCGTATGTCTTGTTGTTCAGTGGGAAAAGGATGACCCACAATATTATAAAAAAAAAATATTGATTTGAGGTTTCCCAGCTGGTCATTTTACCTGATGTCTACATAGAAACCTTTTTTTTTATTTTATAAATTTGATTTTACAGCCTTGGCCGAAATTAATAGAACCCCTTCTATAAAAAATGTCACAACTTATTATATGAAACGGATATATTCCTGCTATTTTAATTTTATCTAGCAAGGGTGCTTACGATGGGACTTTCCCAAAATTACTGTACAGTGGCACCTTCTGTTATTCAAGGATGAGCAATCAAATATTAATATTAAAGTTTCATAGACTAAAAAACTAGGGACCGGATAAATATAGATAATCGTCCATTTTGAATTAATAAAATTTTGATAATCTACAAATGCTACATATGAGTACAAAAGTGAACATTTTTTTGGTGGGTGTCCATTATAGTCTGTTTTGAACCACCCTAGTTAGTTAGATTTTTGTGACATTTCATGAGTTTTTTTTAGGTGACTATTTTCTAGTTTTTAGTGTGTCTAAACTCTAAACCTTAGCGTCATAACCAATTCGTAAACATATTAAGGTTTTTAGGTTTATCATAAAGTCGAGGGGGAGGGGGCAACCAAATATTAATATTTATGTATAATTATAGAGACTTTTTATATGTAGATCCAAATTTGTGCCCAGAAGGCTTGTATAGTAAATTTTCAGACTACAGCCGGCAAAGCAAACAGTTTTTTTTTTTCTTTTCTGATGAATCAAAATTTTATTTAATTTGACAGCTTAATAATTCAAAATTTTGCATCTTTTTCGCACAAACAAACAAAAATTATGCATAAATGTGTAAAATTATACGATGTTAATAAAAAATTATTTTCGAAAATCAATCCAAATATCAACAGAATTCAATCAATGAATATTCAAAAACAAAAAGTAATTTCCGGCGTGTTCTTATTTTTTATAATACTTATTCTAACACAAATTCATCGCAGAAACCATCAAAATCATCGTTTAAAGTATCCTTAGTGAAGCCAGATGATTATCCGGAAGTTATAACAATGCTAACGAATGTATTTTGCAATGATGAACCACTAATGAAAGCACTCAACATAAAAGATGCTACAGGGATAAAAACGATTTTATATGATATGTGGTTTGGTAGCATAAAACAAGGTGATGTGACATTATATTCCTAATTTTATATAAAATAATTACAAATGGTTGGTAATAAAATTAAAGGAATGTCATTAAAAGCTGTGTCTAATAATAAAGATGGTGTCGAACAAGAAATTGTCGGTGTATCATTAAATTATCGATGTACTCCGTGGAGCTGTCAAGAGTTAGTTAATTATACTAGCAACATAAAAGACACCAAAATCAAGCAACTGTTTGGTATATGGAACATTTTGGATCATGCATCAAAAAATTATAAAAATTTGAATAGTCCCACCATGTTTAATGTAGGTGTAGGTGAAACTTATATGTAGAAGGAAATTTTAATTTAAATTATTTACAATAGGTCGGCGATGTAGCTGTAAAAGAGACATTTCAAGGACGTGGCGTTGGCAAAAAGCTTATTGTTGACTCCATCGAGCTTGGACGAGATTTGGGTTATAAATATGCTAAAATTGATTGTACCAGTGAGTTTAGGTATAAATTTTTGCTTATCGTAAATTTTTTTTGATTGAATAAAAGCTCACAGCAAAAGCTTTTTAGTGCAAAAATAGCAATTAAACATGGAATGAAATTAGTGCTGGACATTCCAATTGAAAAAATTGTCTGTGAGAATTTTAAACCAATTGTTTTACCAGAAGGACCTCATACAAATGTACGAAGTTATGTGTTGAAACTTCATTGAGTATTTTACTTAAATTAATAAAATCGTTATTGTCCTTAAATTTGTTTTGTAATTTATTTTTACCCTTACGACGTTTCAAAATGAATTTATTCCATCAAAATAGGCCATCAACTAGTTGATGACATAGACATAAGTCGTGTAAACAACATTTTGGAAATTTTCTATTATGTACGAATTTTAATTTAGCCATGTTACCGTTTACCAAACAAATTTTAAAGTGCATTAGATTGGAAAGTATAAACACCAATTTCTATTCCCAATTGAAATCTACAGCAATCGAAAGTTATTGTAAAAATGGTGAAATTCCAAATAAAAATAATAAAATAAAGGTAAAAGTGAAAAATTGACAGTTTAACGACACTGAAAAACATTTTCTACACAGAAACCACCGAAAATCACTTTTAGATTAGCTCTAGTGATGCCTAATGATTATCCTTCAGTGCTTTCAATGATAACGAACACATTTTTTGCTGAAGAGCCACTAATAAAAGCTCTAAATATAAAGAATGACTCACGGATAACAGAGCTTTTCCATCAAATGTGGCTTCACAGTTTAAGAGAGGGTAGGTGAAATAATTAAAAAATTAACAGATTAATTATTTATACTTTGAAGGAATATCCTTAAAAGCTGTGTCTAATGAAAATCCCGAAAAACTTATTGGCATCACAATAAATCGCTCTAGCTTTTCTTGGGATCCCATTGCGTATATCAAGGCCGCTAAGCTTGTCGACAACTACGAATTAAAACAACTTTTCAATATATGGAGTATAATGGCTCATGAACCAAGGCTTTATGAGAACTTTAAGACAAACTCCATTTTTCAAGTAATTACTTTTTTTTTTTTTTTTAGACGAAAGAATAATTCATTTGATTTATTTTCACTAGATGGCAAGCATAGCTGTTCGAAAGGACTATGGAGGTATGGGTGTTGGTAAAAAGCTCGTCAAAAGTTCCATAGAGCTTGGCAAAGATTTGGGTTATAAAATTGGTAAAATAGAATGTACCAGTGAAATTAGGTATGGTATAAAGAAAGTCATTTTTCCTAAGTATACCTACTGGTGAAAGTTTTCAGACACGATTTTTTCTAGTTCTCAAATAGCGGTTAAACATGGAATGAGCCTTGTGTGGGAAAAACCATATGACAGAATTGTCGGACCAAACTTTACCCCAATTGTTATACCGGAAAAGCCAACGACCCATTTACGAAGCTACGTAATTAAACTTCATTGATAGACCGATTTTGACCGGGGAAATCAATTTTGTTTTCTTTACGAATTTTTTTTAATAAACGTAGATACAAAATTACGATCATCTTTACTTTTTAGAATTATGAGAAATATTTTCAATATTTTTCTTTACCTGAAACAACAATTTAATGTAGTAAGGCCTATTCTTAACTGCACGATATTTGGTATCACGTAAAAAAACCACATTTTTTGCTCCAATTTTTTTTTTTTTTAATAATTTTTATTATAAATAGTGAAATAAAGGTGTTCTCTACTAAGATTAGGACATTTAACTGATTTCGACCACTTCAGAATTTCGATTTTAGTTAAATAAAAATAAATTAATAAAAATACGAATAATAATCATCAAATAAAGTTTTCCTCTTCTTCTCCTCCATTTTCTTATTTTTTTTTTATTTGGTCGTGCTATTGTTTACGACAATCACGCCATCTGTGGCAAGGAAGGAAGCATTATAAAAAAAAATGGAAAAAATAGATTGTTTCCCGTATGTATTTCATATTTTACGTGACACCAAATACGATGCAGTCGAGAAGAGGCATAAATTACAATTTATAATATTGCAATAATTCAATTAATTTTGAAACAGAATTTTGTTTTTAATCTGTTGTGTTAACAGTGTAGCCAATTTTTTTTAAATTTACATAAATTTAAATTGATCTCCTTTGTTCCCAATTTCAGGTACCGATTCGATCATAAAAATTTAAGTACAGTGCCGTGTACACTAGGGTGGTTCAAAATGACTATTTTGTTTTAGAGGGTTTAGATCCCCCCAAAATTTGTTTCCAAATACGAAAAAAGTAATTATGTATTTTTTGGTTTTTCAAAATTTTGATTGTAAACAGTGCCTCCCATGTAAATTGCACGGGAAAAAATCACTTTTTGAGATTTTTTGAGTAATTTTTCAGAATTAGGAAAAATCTTGCATTAAACTTATACGATTTGTAGAATTTGATATATTACACATTTGGGCTTGATGCCCCTAAGTATTATAACTTTGGTACGGAGTTTATAAGGCCATTAAAACTCATCGTAGAAAAAAAAAATTCAACACCATTGTCTTTCTCGTGAAATTCTACGTCTGTCCGTCAGTCCGTCAGTCCGTCTGTCCGTCTGTCCGTCCGTAATCAAGATTCCAGTCAAAAGGCTGAAGATAGAATGCTAAAATTTTTAAAGTTTATTATGTAGTCCTAGAGTAAAATCTCTTTTGTTTTTGGAGCAAATCGGACAAAAAATAGGGGAGGCTGTGGTACAGTGTTTACCTAATTTTCATATAAACCATTCATTTTCTCGAAAGATACATAGTCGAAATGTAGAAAAAATGAATATGACAACAATTATAGAGAATACAAAAATGAAGATTTCGTTCATAGACCAAAAAGTTGTGAGACCTACCGTTATGGCGCTGCAATTAATTTTATTAAATTTCTAGGGTTTTTAATCATTTACTCGAAAAGTATTTGTATTACGGAAAAAATGAATATAATGAAATGATAGAGAATAAAAAATTGAAGATTTAATTCATAGACTATAAAGTTCCACGAAATACCGTTATGGCGCTGCAATCAATTTTATGTCCTTTCTAGGGTTTTTAATCATTCAATTTACCTAATTATATTTATTTCTTTACTGGTATGATTTAAGCGTAGTTTTCGGGGGCACCGTTGGGGTGCGTTCGGGGAGGATTTTTGTCCGGGGGTGATTTTGTCTGCATTAAAGAAAATTATCAAGGGGAATTGGGTCCGTTCTAAAGTAAATTATTAGAGGAAATTTTGTCGTAAAACGATTTTTTTCTGTACAACAAATAAATATTGAGTAAATTTCGATTAGAGGACGAGAATCCCGAAACAAATTCCAAAAAAAGATATAAATTTTGATACGAGGAAGTCGAATGAAAAAAAAAAAAAACATTGAAAATGACAAAAATTCCCAAATTACCCTATACAATAAATACATTCACAGTTTCATACAATAAAAACATAGAATTGTTCCCATTTCATCTAAATTCTAAGGGGCCTGTATTCAAATTAAATTTCATATTTAATTTGATTTTAATTGTACCGACAATAAATCAGTACACGTAATGAGCTAAACAAGCTCACTTCTAAAATTAATTTGTCTGCAATATTTACTGTTAAAAATTTGGTTTTTTGGAAATTTTTTAACAAAAGTTTTTTTAAAGGTATTTTTAAAAAAAATTTATTTCAAAAAATTGGTTTTTGACTTGATGAATTTTTTATTTTTTTTAATGATTTTATATCATACACGTGCTAATACGAATAATGGTGTGCTATTTTTGACCTTTATCTATATTTTGAATGTTAATGTTTTGTTCCATTTTTTTGAGATCACGTGATTTTTTTTTTTTTTTAAATAACAATAAGTTTTAAACACAATAAAAATTTCCGATAACAGTTATATTGCTAAAAAGAGTTTTTGCTTGTTAAATGTTTTTTCTTTAATATTGCTAAATTACAAAAAATAATTTTTATAGAAATGCATTGGCCATTTCCATTCTATTTGCTACTTGTATTTTATATTTCCTGTACAACAACAACAAATATAAAATTTGAGCAATCATCATGTCCAAATCCATTAGATTTTATGTGTGCAAAAGATGTTTGCATTAGCCAATCATTTGTTTGCGATGGCCGATTCGACTGTCCAAATAAGATAGACGAGGAGGATTGTGGTAAGATTTATTTGAAAATTCAATCATTTAATAATTACTTTTTTTGAAGATATGTTTTAAGGAAACATTTGATATTAGTTAGTATAAGTAATTTCAGGTATTGGTGTGGTGGTTTTCAATTCGAAATTAGATATAAACTAAGCGCTAAGCTAGGAGATAATTTCTTAAAAAACCTTTTTTTTTTTTTTAATAGATTTTGAAAAATGTAGACCACCCGATTGGTATCTATGCAACGATAATCTAACATGCATAACGCATAACTTCAAATGTGATGGTCATTTTGATTGTCCCGGTAATGATGATGAAGAAAATTGCTTGGACTATGTACCGCATCATGAGGAAATTCAATGTACAGCAAATGAATTTACATGTCTGTCCGATCATATGTGCATACCGATCGAATACATTTGTGACGGTGATGCACATTGTATGGACAAAAGTGATGAAACATTGGGCTGCATAGATATTGAGAAAAAGTGCAAAGGATTTTTTTGTAAGAACAAACATTGTTTGACGGACAATAAATGGGTTTGTGATGGACATGATGATTGTGGTGATAACAGCGATGAAGAAGAATGTCGTACGTTTTGAAGTTTTTCTAGTTTCTATTTTTTTTTTAATTGTTCTTATTATTTAGTGCCCGACTGTACCTTGGAAAATGAAAAATTTTTATGCAACGACAATACAACGTGCATTCCAATTGCCCGAGTTTGTGACGGTACCAAAGATTGTAAAGATTCTAGCGATGAAGGTGGCTTGTGTACCTCATATCACAGTAATACCGACTGCAAACCTACGGATTGTCCAAAAAATTTGAAATGTAGCATTTGGCCAAGTGGACCCGTCTGTGTATGTCCGTCAGGTTATAAATTTAATTTCCATACTAAATCTTGTGAGGTAAATCGAAAAAAATGAAGAAAATTTAGGTTAATTTTAAAAATCCTACATATTTCATCAGGATATCAATGAATGTCTTCAAGTTGGTAGCTGCTCGCAGAAATGTACGAACACAGACGGATCGTTTTATTGTGGCTGTGTCAGTAAATTCAAACTGAAAAGTGACAATAAAACATGTAAAGTAACAAGTGGTTCGGAGGCGTTTCTTCTATTTGCTTCCGAACGATCAATTCATGCTATTCTACTGAAGTCACGTCATCAATATGTGGTTTCGAGTAATCATCATCAAACCATTGGCGTTAGTTATGATGGTCATCACGTATACTGGACGGATATCGCAATGAAAACGGAGAGCATTATGAGAGCCAGGGAGGATGGAAGCAATCAAGAAGTTAAAAATCAAAATATTAAGTTTTCTTTTTGTAATTAGTTAATAATATTTGTTTCAGGTTCTTCTAACAGCTGGCCTAGCTACACCTGAAGATCTAGCTGTTGATTGGTTAACGGGAAATATTTACTTTACAGATGCTCTTTATATGCACATTGCCGTCTGTTCAAATAATGGCATTCAATGCACATATCTGGTTAACGAAGATGTTCACAAACCGCGAGGCATTGCACTGTATCCGCAGGAAGGTCTTATGTTCTGGACAGATTGGGGAGATACGCCAATGATTGCGTTTTCGTATATGGATGGCACTCTTGCTAAACGGCTTGTTGATACGGACATACATTGGCCGAATGGAATAACGCTGGATTGGCCAAACGATAGGATCTATTGGGTTGATGCAAAACTGAAGAGAATCGAGAGCGTACGGTTTGATGGAACGGGCAGAACAATGGTATTGGAACGAGTTCTTAAACATCCGTATGGCATCGCTGTATTTGAAAATAATATATACTGGTCGGATTGGGACACAAAAAGTATTCAGACATGTGATAAATTTAATTGCAAAGAACGCGAAACAATCACCAGGGATAGAAAAATTTATGGTAAGATTTTTTTTTGGAGAAGGCATTTTTAAGAATTCCATTTTTTGTTTCCACCCCTAGATATTCACATTTATCACACAGCAATTCAACCGACTGGTAATAATCCGTGCATTGGTAACAAATGCTCTCACTTATGCCTTATATCCGGCAATAAAACCTTCAGTTGTGCATGCCCAAAAGGAATGACGTTAAACATTGATCAAATATCGTGTACACATTCGATAAAGCGTCAAACATTGGTGATGGGAATCGGTAATTATCTCATAACGTTGGAACATCAATTGTTCGGAAGGCATGAAGCCGGCGAAGGTGAGTCCCTATCAATGTATATCCACAAAATGGCGTACAATTTGGAAACTGGTGACGTTTTTGTTGCCGATAACTTTCAAAAGATTATTTTCACCGTTGATTTAAAAACAAAACGATCGGTCGAGTTGATCAAGACTGGCATCGGAAATGTCTCTCAACTTGCGTATGGTGAGTCAGATGAATGTAAAAAAATTAACTTTCCAATTAAATGAGAAAAAAAAAATTTATAGATCACTTGGGAAACAATTTATTTTGGGCTGATTCTGAACGTGGTACAATTGAAGTTCTATCATTACTGACCCATCAACGATCGATTGTTAATCACTTTGTCGGAACTAATAAACCAGTTGCTTTAGCTTTGATTCCAGAGAATGGGTTAGTGTTTTTTTCTGTTGAATAAATTGTTTGCGCTGAGAATTATTATCTATGTTTTTATGTTTTTTTCTTGTAGACAAATGTTTATTGCTTTGCGATCAGCAACCGGATACACTCACATCGATATGCAATCAATGCATGGCCGAGGTTTTCATCATCATATCCTTGAGACTGGCTTAGGAAGTGGTCCAATACAGTTCACCGTTGACAGAGAATTGGATGAAATTTTTTGGACCGATTATGATCTGAACAAATTGTCGTTTACTAATTTTGACGGTATGGTGTTGTTCCAGAGAAAAAAAATCGCTTTATAAAGAATGAAAAAAAAACATTTTCTTTTAGGAAGTATGCATCACACATTTTTGGGTGGCGTTAAAGAGCCCATTTCCATTGCCGTACTTGGTGATGATGTTTTCTGGACAACGGAAAATTCTCTACGAGTATACTGGACGCCAAAGGGTAATCTGGAAGCAACAAAGAAACTTCTTCTCAAGGCACCACCATATTCATCAACGTTCGATCAAATTATTGTGCTGGCGGCATCGCCCACCGTCAAAGTAAATCACATTTGTAGAGAGACGCATGGACAATGTTCACATATTTGTGTGCCACTAAGCAATACCAGTGCAGCGTGTCTATGTCCACCGGGAATGGTTTTTAGTGATTCAATGAATACGACATGCATAGACGCCGCTTACTGTGATTTCAGGTATGTTCCCATCTCATTTAATAGGAGAGAATTTAATCTGTAAATAATGATGAGATACCGATTTTTAGATGTAAATCTGGTGAGTGCATTTTAAAATCACGGAAATGTAATGGAATATCGGATTGTGCTGATGGTTCCGATGAAGAATCTTGCAAAATGGAACTGAGTGTAAATTGTGGTCCGTCCGAATTTAAATGCCTAAGCGGTCTTGAATGCATCTCGAAAACACTTCGGTGCAATATGAACTTTGACTGCAAAGATAAATCGGATGAAAGCAACTGCAAAGACTACAATGCCACAATCAAATGTAATCACAATCAGTTTGCATGTTCCGATGGACATTGCATAGATCAAAATAATGTTTGTGATGGCTACGAAGATTGTACTGATGGATCGGATGAGCTTAAGTGTGGTGATCGCGATCAGTCTAAAGGCGGTGCTTGGACTTGTGGATCGACTATGTTTACATGTACGTCAGGACAGTGCGTTCCGCTAAGTTGGGTGTGCGATGAGAGTTCAGATTGTGCAGACGGGTCGGACGAACATAATTGTCGTAAGGTTTTATTGAACAAGAAATCATTGTAAAAGTAATTGAATTATTTTTCAGCTGAAAAAACTTGTCCGGAAAATTATTCAAAATGTGCACATGGCCAGTGTCTTCAAACGAAATTGATATGCGACGGTAACAATGATTGTGGAGATAATTCGGACGAAATGAATTGCACCATACATAAACAGCATGATATTGTTTGCGGTGAAGAAGATTCCGATGAAAAAGAGCCGACAAAATTTCAGTGTACCTCCGACAAGACAATGTGCTTGGACATTAATGCCAGATGCAATGGAACGGCTGAGTGTCCCCGTGGCGAAGATGAAGCTGATTGTTCTGGATGCAGAGTTAATGAATTTGAATGCGATGATGGACAATGCATTCGCAAGGAATGGCATTGTGATAAGGAATATGATTGTCGCGATAAAAGCGATGAAAAAGACTGTACAAATTCATCGGTCACCAGATTTTCGTCACAGAATTGTAATGATCACATGTTTGATTGCAAAGATGGGAGCTGCATTGACATGATCAGTGTTTGTAATGGTAAACCAGATTGTCCCAATAAAATGGATGAGTCGGGCGCCTGTTCGACAGCATGTACTCCAAATCCATGCGATCAAAAATGTATAAAATCTCCATACGGTCCAATTTGTGATTGCCAAGAAGGATTTCGGTTGTCGGGAGATAAAATGAAATGTGTGGATATTGATGAATGCGCAGATTTTCGTCCATGTGCTCAACATTGTGAAAATACTCAGGGATCGTTTAGATGTTCATGTTTTGCTGACTATATGTTACGAAGTGATAAGACTTCTTGCAAATCTTTAGGAGATCCCAAATATATGCTGTACACGTCCAATCATATTATATGGAAACTCATTCCGTATCTTAGTAGTCTCTGGTCGACAAATAATTCCAAAATTATTGGCATGGACATTAATGTGAAATTAGATTTACTCTACTTTACGATAGAAGATGCGGGCACAATTTTCGAGTACAATATCAAACGGAATGAACTAAACTTTGTCAATGATGTTGGAAGTCCGACCAAAGTAGCTGTCGATTGGGGAACCAATAATGTCTACTTTATCGATAAAAATGCCGCACCGTCCATAAAAGTTTGCCATATGGCCGAAAAAGTTTGTGTCCGATTGATTTTATTTAAGTATCGAGATATTGTAAAAACTCTATCGGTCGATGCGGTCAATAATCATTTATTCTATGCGGTACTTCACTTCTGGATTTTCAGCAATTCCAATTCAATTATCTATCGACAAACATTGGACGGCAGCAAGCCATTCGTTGTCGTTAAAGATGCAAATCACGTATCGGCTTTGGTATCGGATCCAAATAAACAAATTTTGTACTATGCAGAAGTGTCATCAAGTTCGGTGTGGTCCGTCAAATATGATGGAACTGATCGGAAACCGATTGTTAAAGGAAATTCGATGGTAATCAAGCCCACATCGCTCAATATATTTGAAGATGAAGTTTTTGTGACTAGTACGGGTTCTCAGTATGTTGCACAATGCAAAGCTTATGGTAATCATGAGTGCAATTCATTTCAATTGAATGTTCACAATGCCGATAATTTGGTGTTTGTACAACAATCACGACAAAAGGAAACGGAAAATGTCTGCATGGATCATAAATGTAGTCTTATGTGTGTTCGAGCTGATGTAGGACCAAAGTGTTTATGTCATGATGGTTCGGATATTAGTCCTAATGAGGCTTGTAAGAATGTAAGTTAATTGTTAATAAGGTTTTTAACAAATCTTAAAAATGTTTCGAAAACGCTGCCATTTTGAAAACAAATTTATTTTGATGCAATCAAATTTTAAGGAATTTTTAAAAAAAAAGGACCAATTTGGAATTGTAAAAAAAATAACAAAATTAAATGTTTCTTTTTCATATTTTAGACAAGTGCCGATGCTATGACACCAACATTCAAAGCCGAAACCGGAACTACCGAATCAACAAACAGCGTTGCAAAAGGTTTTGGAATATTCTTCTTAATTGTGGGAATAATTTGCCTATTGGGAGGCATCTACTACGTACACAAAAAGAAAATAATACAGAATCGATTCAATATTACTTGGCATTTTCAAAATTCAAATCTAAGCAATATGGAAGGGGCAAAGGTCAAGATGAGTATGCCAAGGCGACGACAACAGCAGGCTGGTATCAATCAAATATTTGTGAATTCTGGCGACAGTACTGATGTAAGTTGAACGAATATTTTTGTCGTGCCATATTTTAAGATTATTGTAAAGGAAAGTGACATTGTTTTTCCAGCTATGTGTTCCAACAACTCCAACAGCTGAATATGATATTGATCACTATGGGGACGATATGAAAATAAAATTGCTTCCGTAATTTTTATGCTCGCCAAATATTATGTAGCATGTAGCATCAAATATGTAAGTGTTAGTGTTAAGACAATTACATAAATATTTATTTGTATTTATAAAAATTTTTTTTAAGTGTTTTTTAATTTATATTTCAATAATGTATTTAAGCTATTGATAGAAAACTTTATTAATCATTTTTTGTAATTAAAGTAAAATTAAAATTTATTTTTTGACGTATTTTGGACATTTTTTTTTATTCAGAAGTCTTAATTTTTTTAAGGACATCGATTTTGAAATGATGTATTCGTTTTTTTTATATCAAATAATAAAAAAAGTATTTATGATTAATGACGCCCAAAAATTTCCAGAACTGTTTCAGTTTTTAAGCGCAGCATTGTGAATAATAGCATGAAGGATATTTCGAGCCATCTCAATTTTTGACTTTTCCATAAAATCATTTTTCCCTTCGTTTTCTAATAAATAAAGCTGTCTTTTAACCATAATCGCTTTTTTCAAAAATAATAGCATGGAGGATATTTCTAGCGATCACAAAATCAATTTTTGACTTTTTCAAAAAAAAAATTTTCACTTCGTTTTCTATTAAATAAAGCTGTCTTTTAACCATAGTAACTTTTTTCAAAAATAATAGCATGGAGGTTTTTCAAACCATCCGAGAGTCAAATTTTGACTTTTTCAAAAAATCTTTAGTCACTCACATAGTCTGACATAAACAGTAGAGATCTTACGCTAAGACTACAAGATAATTTCATTCATTCAACATCAAACATCGAAAAGTGTCCACATTCGTCTTTAAATAAAAGCTCAATTTTTTCAAGTAAAAGCTAGAAATATTTCAGTAAAAGATATCCTAGGCAAATCCTAGTTTTATGGATTTTAAAGCATTTATTCTTCCGTTCAAAGCATTTGCTACTTTACTAATTTTTATGCAATCTGCCCAATGTGTCCACCTAACCCTAACGAATACATGACCAACACATACACACATACACTAATCAGTACAGGGTTAATGTCCAACTAGCCCAAAAAGAAATTTTACAAAACAAAAAAACCGTTTCATCACAAATATTTAGTAGATGTCGCGCTATCTTTATAAGATGCAAAAGAAAAAAAAGCTTCTTAACCATAAAAGTTAAGCTTTTTAAGTTTAACATAACTTACGTTGAATAATCTTATAATTGTGGAAAATCGTATTGATATCTATCTACCTTACTTTCTGTTCACTTTTCAATTAACATTTTATAAAGGAATGCTCTCTTTTTTCTTCTATTTCTATTGAATTGGCAAAGAGGAAGCCAAGAAAATTAAATTCTGGATAAATAGAACTTCATGTGGTAATTCTATATGAGAAATTTGAATTTCAAGTCAATATTAATTCGTTTAATCTGTATTTGTAGATTCAATAGATTGTGATGAATGGTGTTAATTTATTTGTGAAAAGAATCGACATCTCATTTACATACCTGCGATAAAGGAAATTTTCTTCTTTTGATTGAATGATTTTCTTTCATTTTTGTTAATTTATTATTATTATTATTATTATTATGTAATGTACGTTAGATTTAGTAGGTGTCAAAAATATGTAGATAATTTAGATGTTCGGTATAGAAAAGTAATTATTAGATTAAGTAAATAAGATGATAAGTAAATTGGAGTAGGTCTTGTTTATTTGTCTAATGGTAACTAAAAGGAATGTTCTTCTATTGTCAAGTTCACCCACCTATGTACCATTAGAAAAATAATTTAATGGAGTGTCGATGAAAATTTAATGACCTAATTGCCTATATATTTACGTAACTGAAGAAGGTTGGAGGTGTAACAGAATTTGAATGTGTGTCGAAAAGTTGGGTACAATTCCAACGAAATATTTAGAATGGCTATAGGAAATGAGAAATTAAAAGTTTTTTAGGCTGAAGTAGGCAGATATATATAACCGACAGGGAATAGATCTCCTTATATGTATGCAACAATGTTTAAAGTTGTTCACATATTGAATGGATGAGAAAAGGCAGTTGCGATTCTGCCATATGTCCAAGGTGTGCAACACACACGGATGGCCAAAATCTATCGACTATGTAATACTTTTGTACTGCATTACTGAAAACTTTAATTATATTCCTTAATGCTGGTAAGTTTATCATTTTATCATACCTATTTTGTTTTTGAAGACTTTAGTTATTTTCGAAATTAAAAATAATACAAAACTGCTTACGATCGACAATGTTACAAGAACATTTGGTAAATTATATCAACTGAGTACAAATTACTAGATGAAATTGATATGTATGTTGTGATAGTTGTTCTGATAGGTACTTCTTCTAAGATTGTATAATCATTTTTTTCTTTTTGCCTTGTTTGTTATATAAAAATATTATTCCCGTATTACAGTGCTGTGCTCCTTGTTGTTGTTAGTTGTTAGGATTGATATCTGAGAAATCTATTAATGCAGATATTCATTATTTTTAAACGCTAATATTTTCTGAAAATATGGAAGGGAAATATGGATAGTTGAAGGATTTAAGGATACCGTGTTGTGAAAAAAAATAGGTGCGGAAAATTCAAAGGTATAAAATGGCTCATTCAAACCATGATGTGACCATGATGCGACAACTGTGTAACCCCCGGTCATGTTTTCGTTGACAAATTTGTCACACATACATATATGTCAACCTTCAACATCGACGTTTTGTCAACATATGGTTACCCGTACAACCGACGATAATTAGTAAGTTTTGAAAAATAAAAAACACCTATGGATATGGATTCCCATATTTTATTTTTTTTTTAAACATTATTTTTAACTGTAAAAATATTTAACATTATAATTTGATAAAAACTTATCTACATACATATATACAATAATATTATAAATAAATAAATTTTAAAATAAGAATGATTTCAATTCTCCATTGTGTTGGTGAGAATTATGTTTTTCATTCTGATGACCATACTTTAAATATTCACCATCTTCATTTCCATTCCGGAAATAGTCCAAGAATTTGTGATGTTCATTTTTCCGATATGAATTATAAAAACCTGCAAATGGATAATTTTTATTTTTAAAATGGATCAAATTAGTTACGAAAAACCATTTATAACTAAAGGAAGGGGGACATTTTTGGACAGTAATTTCATTCATTCATTTGTTTGTCATTAACATATCATAAGCTTAAAAATCACATTATTATAAGGGATATAAATCCTTTTGTGTCATTAGTTCCGTTTTAGTTTAGTTCATAGAAAACTATGGTCAAAATTAGTCCCAAATAATTTAGTTATTCATTTAAGCAAAACAAATAGCTGAAATTAATTATCCTTTGAAATCTTGGACAGAGAATGGTTCCAGCAAAAAACCGCACCAACCAAAACAACAATTGCTCTGATGTATATAGTCCCAATTCTACCAACATCTGCATTTATATGTCTTCTTATATTATAGAATCCATACATATGTACATACATAAATAATATACATACATACATACTTTGTTGTACGTACAGAGCAAATAGGAGAGTAAAACTTAAGACCGTTAATTGTGCCTAAGATGTAAACTCACTCTATATTACTACTTATATACTATACTTTGTACGAGTATATAGTATCATTATATAGTATATAAAACTAGGTATTTGATATGGGGGATAAAGGAATATGAACAATTATATGTAAATAACAATTATGGACTGTGCAAATAGTAAAATACAACAAACACACTAAATTCGAATTATAAATTATAACAATGATGCCTAATTAAAGCCAATTTACCAAACTATGTACTGTACATACATATATGGTGTACAAAACATATTTCAGTCAATAACCTTCTGATGGGTGACAATTAATCCCATCCCAATTCAATGTGGTTATCAGTAGTGGTCCAGTTAACTTTTGATAGTGCTCTCCTATCAGCAGATTTGTCTCAAACACACACACACACACCCACACCCACACACAAACTGTGTACAAACATTGTGACAGCGCCTGCTGGATATTGTAATTACTGTATTTGTTTGTTTATGTCCATATTGTCTAAGTTAACTGAAGCCAATTTTCTTGTCTCTTAGTTCTCTAAAGCTCTGTCTAAAATGTTCGTTCGGTTAAGCTGATTATTAGTAAATAGATGTGGAAATAATGTGAGGTAAATTTAATAATTTTGCATCAACCGCACCATCACCATTCAATAGATAGAAGGAAGGACAATGTGCACAATTTTTGGTGTTTGAAGAACCTTTTCCGTTATTTATGGAAGTGGTATGAAAAGATTTTCTCTGATGGTGGTGTCACACTGAGATATGCAAATTTTCTATCGTGCTCTATCGAAATATCCAAATAATATCCATTGAAAATAAAAAGTTTGCTCTGGATATTCTTTTGATTTGTTGTTTTCTGATCAGATATTCTGGTTCATATTCATACGAATATCCATAAATTGTACAACATAAAAGAAGGAAAAAAAAAATTAAGTTTGCTTAACAAAATGTAAAGTAGTGAACAGAAGAATAGCAAATAAGATTATACATATAGAAGCAACTTAATAAGATATAAACTTCCTTGAAGAATATCTAATCATTTTTATGAAAATGTGTTTTTTTCTTTCTTAAGAATCAACTGATGTACAGGGTGTAAGGATTCATAAAGAGCATAACCATTAGACGTTAGCTTTAAAATGATTGAGATGTACTGGACAATGGACACAATTATGGCATTTATATATTGTGCTGTGCAGGAATAATATTCCACACACCGGGAGATACAAAAAATGTTATATTATGGAAGATGTCTGTGAATATGGAACATTTGTTATTAGAAATTGGGTGTAAAAAAGAAAAATTAGTTTTAGCCATGGCAAAAACGATATTACCCATTAAGTCCACATTTTATTTAGGCTTTTAACTAGGATTGTAGATATCTGATAGCCAGAGTTGTTAAAGTAACCTTTATTTTTTTTAATTTGTTACATTTGTTACCAAACTGGTAATAAATCAAACAAATGTAGCAAACTAATACGATTGCGTTCGATTGAGTTTGACAGATACATGAAATCACAAGACATATTCAGAATTGTTCCGAAATATTTCAAAATTGGCCAAAAACCATTGGGTTAAAAAATAAATACAAATTTTGGTAACAAATACATGTAGTAACAAATGTGGTAACAAATGCATGTAACTTGATTTTCGTCGTGTAACATTTACATTGACTGCTTTAAAGTATATGTAAAAATCAATTCGCCCTTTGTTGAGGAAGGTAGGGATTTTTCTGTAAAAATGCATTGCATATTTGTGTACTCACTATCGTCTACAAACAGTAATATTGGCACAGTGTTGCCAATTGGAACACATTTTTTGGAGGTAATTTTATCCTCGAGAAAGTTGAAGGTAACCCGAGAATTTAGGAGGTGATTTCTAATTTCCACTTCCATTAGGAGTGAATTGAATTTTTTTTATAAATAATAAATCTATTGCCATAAGTAAGACATTGAACATTGAACGTACTCAGACTCACCATGATCATATAGAAAAACGTAACGTAAGTGTGCTAATTAAATGTTCATTGTTAGACTCATTCGGTTTTTTTTTTGCTCTTTAGTTCAAGAAGGTAATCGTCACCGTAAGAAGGTAATTTTGACAGATTTTGAAACTAATTGACAGATTTTGAAAAATTCAACTTGGCAACACTGAAGAAATTTAACACAGTAGCTGTATTCTATAATTTCGGGCTGTAAAAATTTTTAGCATTCTACAAGTACATATTAAAAATTGTTTTTTTTTTTAATAGGGTCGATCGATAAGTTGAGATTATTTTCAGTGTAAGGCAAGATTAAATCTATGGAACATTGTCTTCGGATAATCAATAGGAATTGATATTATGTAACTATAAATAGTTTTCAGAATATTTGTATATTTCAATCATTTGTATTGTCGCAAGCCTATGTTTCTTGTAATCGTTACTTTTCTGTGTATTGTAATTTCTTTTATTGCGACGCACATGCTTTTATTACTGACTAATATCTCCTTTAATAACCTAATTTAATATTCACAATAAACATTTATATAATAATTACCTCCAAAATGTTTAATTAATTGATTCAACCTAAATCTTTCCAGGAACATTTTATAATTATGTACAGAGTGTCTGGCATCAGACATGGGATCTAAACGGGAAATTCCGTTTAGAGATTTTTTTGTTGTTGTTCGTACATGTTGGTATTTATGTAAATCGTTAATGTTCCACTAGTGATCAATAATAATACGGTAACAAATTGAAGGGTTCCCGTTCCCGTCCCCAATTTATATATAAATTTCGACACAAGCCGTTTTTCATTATGTGTATAGTCAAACAGACCTTGTACATAATATTACCTATACAATACATGCATATAAGGCACGGAGCGTATATATTTTCTAAAGAAGGCAGCACATTTTGTGGTAATTTTTGAATACACAACAAACACATACTTGAAATAATTATTCTAACCAAACGTCTGAAACGATTTTCTTTACTTATACCTTATACATAGCTTAAAATAAAGATAATTTAATTAAGATTATGAAAAAACAGTCAAAAATTTGAAAAAAATTTATTTTTCATCTCCTCAAGAGTCTAAACCAATTTGGAGTACGCAACAACAATTGTTTTGTGGAGATGAAAAATGGAGTTGGTGCCAAACAAGAAAGTAAACTAAGGTCATCCGAAAGAAAAATACACAAATCAATGTGCGAACTTGTCTAAGACGAGAGTCGAACGACGTGGAGAATCTAAACCAATTTGGAGTACGCAACAACAATTGTTTTGTGGAGACGAAAAATGGAGTTGGTGCCATCAAGCAAACAAGCTCAACCAGGACAGGATACATGAGTAAAATGAACAGCAAAAAAAAAAAATCTCATATGAATAAAATGCATGCAAAAGCTGGCATGTAGCGAGAACCTAAAGTGGTTGGAAGTTAGAAATTAAAAAATAGTAACCGATAGGAGTCCGCTCGGGGGGCACAACATTTGTTTCTCTGTTTGAATAAAAACCTTTTTATTGAAAACAAAAAAAGAAGTATTTGGAGCCGATAAGGATTTGGATTAACGATAAGTTCTCTATTTATTGTCCAATATAAGTTATTTTAATATTCAGATAATCAAAATTCAAATTCAGATAATTCAAAATTCTGACGTTTCAATTGTCATATAGATTAAAATAGTTTAAAATTCAGATAAATTAAGATTCCGATATTTTAAAATTCTGAAATATGTATCAATAATGAATTTAATGATATAATAAATGAATTTCGTGATTATTTTGCATAAATTATTAAAGAAATATCTTAGTTACTTAGCACTTTTGTTAAAGAAAATTGAAAAAGTAAGAAATTTTCAATATCTGAATTTTGAATTATCTGCTTCTTGAACTATCTGAATTTTAAGTTATCTGATTTTTGAATTCTGAAATATCTTAATTTTGAAATATCTGAATTTTAAATTATTTCGATTTGCATCGGCTTTAAGTGGAACCAATTAACAACGCCAATCGAGGTCTTGGTGTAATGGTTTTCATGTTAATTAAACTAAAGTAATCTTTAATTATTTATACATTCTAGACCTTTTATTATTTACAAAAAAAAAAATTGAAATTGGTAATTATTATTTTTTTTGCTCATAAAAAAAATGTGGGCCCTCCCAACAATTTCAGTCAGCGGACGCCTATGCCGATGACCGCAACCAGTGTCACATATTGTGTTGTCCGACAATTATTACTGTGGGGTTAGTAGGGCTGATAATTTTTTTTAAAAAAGTAAAGTTAAGTGACCCATTCAACCCATTGCACATTAGAAGAATTCGTGCCTGCTACAAATGTATGGGTAGTACACTCTCCTCAATATGTATGGTATGGTAATATGTACATCTTAATCTGGAAAACTTATGGGAAAAAAAACAGCTAACGGGAACCATTGTTAAACCACACATACACAGACAAACAAAATTGCCAAAATAAGAATGTTGTGTTCGTTTAGCGATTTTTCGGTTATATTCAGTCAGCCCTATAAAATATTTTTCATCGTTTTAAGTAAAGCTTTATCATTTGACACGATAATCAAATTAGAAATTTACCTTTGGCTTTCAGTTGGAAAAACTTTTTTTTTATTATTTTTAATTCCCTCTGTTAGACGGAGGAGAGTAATGGAACTCTAAGATGGTTTATATAGAAAATTTATTTTCTTTAGAATTTAATGTGCCATCATCAGAATGTGCAAGCTCTTAAAATGTGTATTATATGTCATATGTATGTAATATTTGGTATGTAAGTATGTATGTGTGTGGAAAATACCATTTTCAATCTGCTTCCAATTTGTTCAAAAATGTTTTTTTTTATCTTATGTAAGTATAGGAATGTAGGTATGGGGGCATTGGTAGGTATCTATATATTTAGAAAACGTTTGCATTCAAAAAGTTTTGGAAAATCTTATGAATTTTTCATTGATACGATGGTACCCTTTGGTGTACCTAAAATACGAACTACAAGACGTTTTTGAAATGAATTTTTTCTTATAGTTTTTTTTTTATACATACAATATTTCTCGGTACTGTTTGTTGTTGGACAAGGATATCAGAGGACAGAAGGTTAGGTGGAGACGGGAAACGTACACACAAAAATAAAAATGAAAATGAAAAAAAAAAAAAAATGAAAAAAAAAAAAATGAAGAAGGAAAACGATACAAAACTGGTTTCGAATGGAAACGTTTATTATAGTTCTCTGGTGTATTTTCTGAACACAAAGTCTGACAAATATTACAGATAAAACGTACAAAACAGACGTGACAAATGTGCCGTATAAATTATTTTCAGTTATTTCGCCAGAATTTTGTTTTATCTGGCACGGCCAAGCGGCAACAATTTTCTCACTTTACATACTTTTCCTGTTATTTATGTTATGGATTTAAAAATGAAAGCGCGTAATTTTTGATTGAATGTTTTTGTGAAATTTTTCATGAGCTTATGAGCTATGACTGCAATTTTCCGTTTATAAAATCAAAGCATTTTTCACCGTATTGGAGGGGTTTATAAAAAAAAATTTTTTTAGTAGTGAGGGTTATGTCTTATGTACAATATTTATTTAATGTAAAATGAAAAAAAAAAAAAAAAGAAATGTGATTTAAAAAAAAAACGAGTGATTCAAATAATAAAGAGAATAAATATGTTCGTAACAAAAAAAAATCGATTTTATGTACGAGAAGGGGCAATTAATGATAGACGGAAAAAGAAAAGTAATGGGATTTTTGGATTATTTTTTTCTTTGAGAAAATTGATAATTGATATTTGTTTATTGAGAATTTGAATCAATATCTTCCTTATATCGAATTCTGTTGATTTTTATGAAATTCATTTTACTCATTGATGTCGGAAGTACATTACAAGCGTTGAATAACACTTTTTGAATTCAAAAAATTTCACGTTTCTAAATAGTAGTTGTGTTGAAATTGTTGCCTTCTTAAAAATGACACCCCACAAAAAGAAAAGTATAATTACAAATGAAAATGTGGAAAACTCATCACTATAAATTGATAACTTCGGACTCCCCGTTTAATATTATAGTGATAAATATATAAATAAGAGATTATTGGTTCTACGATACGGTCATGTGCTTTATTGGGTATAGGCTTAAAAAACAACGACTAGTCGATAAACTTTAAAATGTCAGAAGTGGGATCTTGAGACCCGATAGTGATCGAGTAAAGTAAAAAAAAAAAAGAACGAGCTTCGCTGGAAGAAATTTTCTACAAAAATAATTAAAGTGAAAAAGGAAAGGGAAAGTTCTACGGAATTTTGAAAAATAAATTAATTACCAAACTCGACAACGGCACCAGACCGTTTAGTGAAAATTGAAAATCTGTAGACAAAAAGGCATTCGACGTCAATTTAGTCCCTTGGTATGAGTGAATTAAAATTGAATTCAATAAAAACCTACTACTACTGCACTTATGCAAAAATCTCTCATTTTCAGTGGATTTAAACAAAAAAAAAAAAAAAACAAAAAAAAACCATTCTAAATTATTTAGCAGTCAATTTACACAACAAAAATCTCTCCACCCAATGACAAAATCATGATAAATTTTTAATTTTATATAAATGTTGCAAAAGCCTCCGTCTAATTTCCAGCCGTGTACATTTCTACAGGAAATTTTCTGTATACTCAATCCCCTTTCAAGAATGCTTAAGACAGTAGAAGAAATAAAATATTTACAGAAAAAATAATTAAAAATTTAATTTCAAAAAGCCTTACTGTTTACAGAAAAAACTAAAATTCGTGACAGAAAGAGCCCCTGAACAGGAAAAAGTCTTAATGCAAATGTAAGGAAACGAAAGTGTTTTTTTTTTTTTTTCTTTTTTTTCGTCCACGGCAAAAAGGATGTTAACGAGCAAACGAAAAAAAAAATGGAAACGTATTGTATAAATATATACTTACATACCATACATACATATTATATATATGTATGTATTGTATATGGAATGGAGTATTCTATGCAAAAGCTTAAAGAGTCCTTTTAATTAAGCACTTAATACATAAAATATTCAAGAATTTACTTTACCTTTTTCCGTTTTCCTTGTTTTCTCTCTATTGGCACCATTATATTTGTTTGCGTAAAAAATTTGCTCGGCCGTAAGATGGTTAGACATGTGGTTGGCTCTATCATTCACCCTATTATGTTTTTCACCACTTTCATTTGTTTCTTTGTTGTGCCGTTCGTTTGTTTCGTCTCCCCGTTTTCTATTTGAATTTTCATTTGTCGATTCATGGTGCTCTTTCTTAGTTATCTAGAGACGATAAAGAAAAAGAAATAAATTCATTACCGGCATGCTATCATGAGCTAATAAACAAAGGATTCATTGTTTATTGTGCATTTTAATCATTTTCATTTTATTTACCTTAGTTTGTTGATGAGGGTTGCTGTCGTTAATGTAATGTTGCTCAGCTTTCTGTTCGTTTTGAATAATTAACGGATTTTCCTCTTTTCCAACAGCAGATGTGATAGATGTATCGATCGCTTATAGAAATTAATTAACTTAATTATTGTTTCCTTTTGTTTGTACAGAAAGGGAAAACTTGAGTGACGTCAAATTTCAAAATAAAATAAAATGTTAATGGGAATTGAAAGTTGTAACTTTATAAATTCCGTTAAACATGTAATTTAAGATTTAAGTTTGAAATTGATGTTTTAAGCTGATGATTTGAGAAAATTTGTTTTCAAAATATTATATAGCCATGATATAAACTTCGTACTTAAGTAAAAGTAAACATCATAATGATAATAATAATAATTAAAAAAAAAACAATTAGTTAGGTAGGTAATAATAGCATTACAAAAGCTGAGAAATTCCCTACTATATATGTACCTAGTAGGGTTGTTTTTCTTCGCATAAATTATGGTTGAATGAATTAATACGAGAATGGAATGACCAGCAATTTTTTTTAAAATGGTGGCATATTTGAAGATGCTTGCCAAAAAAAAAAGAAATTTATTTTCACCATTTTTAGATCAATTATCATAAAGGTGATCGCATAAAAGCTAAGGGATCGCCTACTATGTATATAGTAGGGTTGTATGGATGCTGACATTCTTTCTTCACATAAATTATGGTAGAATGGATTACCACGAAAACACGAAAATGAAATGACCAACCATATTGATTTTTTTTTTAAAATGGTCGCATATTCCAAGATGGCCGACAAAAAGAAAATAACTTTAATTATCGTGAAATTTGTCAAATCTTTGCCTTACAAAATGGCGGATATCACTCGATCTAACTTAATTCCAAGATGGCCGACAAAAAGAAAATGACTTCAATTATCGTGAAATTTGTTAAATCTTTGCCTTCCAAAATGGCGGATATCACTCGATCTAACTTAATTCCAAGATAGCCGACATAAAGAAAATGACTTCAATTATCGTGAAATTTGTCAAATCTTTGCCTTCCAAAATGGCGGATATCACTCGATCTAACTTAATTCCAAGATAGCCGACATAAAGAAAATGACTTCAATTATCGTGAAATTTGTCAAATCTTTGCCTTCCAAAATGGCGGATATCACTCGATCTAACTTAATTGATTTTTTTCTTGTTAGATTTAATTACATAGATAATGTCGGTCAATATACAATACAGTATAACGTCGATAATCCGGACAGATTTAGTTTTGCTGGAGGTAAAATATTATACTTTAAATGAAAACAAGAAATTATTTAGGAGATATGGTGGATGCTTGGGACAGTTTGAACTACTGCCAAACCGCTTAGAGAAAAAGATCGCATTACTGACTACTAGCAAAAAAAAAAAGGATTGCTAATTTTAGTACGGTTTAGAAATTTACGTAAAAAGTGGGTCATATTTGGTTATTTTTGGGTTTTGGGTAAAGCATAAAAACTCAGTCATAGTAAAGTACAAATATTGAATCTTAACAAAATTTAAAATCAACAAAAAAAAATGTCACATTAGTGTCCGAATTATAGAGGCCAGAAAACCAAAAAAAAATAAAAGGACTGTGTTAAGGTCCGGACTACTAGTGTGTCGTATTTGCGTTTGTCCGGACTAGCAAAGTTAGGCTGTACTTATATATCAACCAAAACCATATGGTTGGTTGCAGATTGGTCGACAATATAGGTCAAATAACATTTCTTGATTACTTCTACATAACAAAGATTAATTAAGAAATTTCCTCTCTCTCTCTTTCTCTGTCTTCCTCCTTGACATTAAATTAAATTTAGCCATTCATGCGCTAATTCTAGTAGATTGCTAATGTTCTTATTTCAAATCAGCTAATACCGAAAATGTAAACTCTTAGATTAGATACCATGTGCAAGATATATAAATGAATTTGCTATAGTTTCTAACTTTAATTGTAAAACAAAGTAAACCATAATTTCAACTTACAATCACTTAATGCTGTTTGCATAAAAGGATATGAGCACAGCATCAGTAAAACCATTGCTGCAACAAAAGCCATATTGAGGTCGTAGCAAAAGCTTAACACAACACAAATATAGAAAATGCAATTACGACTGGCATCAACAAATGTAACATTGAAAACATTATGTCTGTGAGTGTGTGTGTGGATAGATGGGTGTGTGGACCAAAGTTTAACATAAATAATTTACTTTCCAAACCACAATTCGCACAGAATATTTCCTGTTTTGTATTGTACACAAAATTTATTAGCAACACCAAATAAAGCTTTAAAATTTCACTGGAACCGTTTGCGCGAAAATCGTTATCCGAGATTTTTCCATATCGTTCAACGGCAATGTCGTCACATTTTTAATGGTGTTGTTGTGAAAAGATCGAAGCACTTTGTTGTTTTGTTTATTTTCCGTTTCTTACTTGGAATATTTATAAAATACAAATCAACCAAAAATAAGATTGTTGGGTGGTGGGGAGAGAGTATGAGGTTTTGTTTTTTTTATTATTTGGAATTCGATTTAAATGGCTGAGTACTTTACGTTAACGTTATACCAAAGACGCGGAAACAACACAAATGGCACAAAATAAGATATTGCACTATATTTTCTTATAAACAATGGGAACGATTGGCTAATCATATTAAAATCACTGAATCGTTAACTTTTGGTATATACGCGTAGAATTGTAGAGAGGCCAACAATATTATTGGATTTATGGTAATTTTACACCAGCAAACGTTAAGCGGTACTTAAATTTTGCAATTTCGTGTTAATAGATAGTAATAAGAGGTAATATATTTTGATACTTCTTGGTATTTGTAGGTAAATTATGGAGATGTTTATAAGAAGAGAAATGATATCTGTAGATTTTGGTACCAATTATCACGAGTATTATATATTTAAGAACTCTGTAGAATAAAGCAATTGTGAAATATGGGAAATATGTATGAGATGGCTCCACATACAATTTATAATTATTGTCATATATCTTTCAATTTTCTGAAGCATATCATCTCGAAAATTAAAGTTAATAAAAGGCAAGATTATACGAAAAAAATACTCCTAAATTATTTAAAAAATAAATTCAACAAAATGGTGATGATACTTCCAATGGAAAATCCAAATTTTTACTTATCAAATAGAATGAAAATATTTTTATTAACAATTTGACATAAAATTTATTACAGTGTAGGTACATATAGCATAAACTATATAAAGAAATATATTTATTTTATTTTATTTATTTATTAACCAACAGGCTATACACTGGCTTCATTAAGCAATAGTTACAATTTACAATTTACAATATTGAGTACGTAGAAGGTGTAACTTTAAATTCTTTCTTGGCATGCTACTACATTCATATATGGTGGTCATTCCTCTAACAATTGTATACAAATTGTACACTTTGTTTTAGTACAAATTGAAGGCCCCCGAAACCTTTCATTTTTGTATAAATGATTACTTTATAAATGAAATTAGCCTACTGTAATATTAAATGGAAAATTTAGGTTTCTAACTTTTTTGAGAGATAAACTGGCTGCTAGTGGCATTTTTTGAATTACGGGCAGGCGCTGAACATTTGTCCAAAAATAAAACTAATGTTTTATAGGAAATTTGTGCTAAATACTTTGACCGTGTTGCGAGAAATCGCGTTGAAAGAGTACCGCGTTATAAGTGGCCTACCTGTACTTATTTATTAGTATTTTATTTAATTTGGCACCGACATACCTAGAGAAATTAGGGAATAAACCCATTTCCACGAAGTAGGTAATCAAACGTATTTTATATAAAATCTTCCAATTTTCATTCTACTATGTAGCGCCATACAAACAAGCAAGTACGCCGCTATGACGCTTTATATATCTTTCTCTTTTTTTGTTAGACTTTGATTTTAATAAAAAATTTAATTAAAATAACGCATTTCTGGTATAAAAATGCCCCAAATTTTCCAACCAACCAAAAAAAAAAAAATCGGTTGGCTACCTAGCCATAAAAATGTACTGTGAAAATTTGCATTTTCGTTTACTTAAAATTCATTAAAACCCATGCTGATACCTAACTACATAAAAACTGGTAGTAAACGCAGAAGATATAAAAAAAAACCAACCACACTATAAACTAAGGGTAAGTTATATAGGCAGCAGTTACATATACGTATATATAGGCATAGATAGATATGTATGTACCTCTCTACATATATAAATGTTAATCTCCGGAAAAAAAAGCTTCAGGGCGACTTGTATAAAGTTGAATTTTTGTTTCACCCAAATAACAACTAAAAAGTTCAACATATTCGGAGAAAAAAAAAAAAAAAAAACCGAACATAAAAGTTGGCGTACTCAAAAATAACACAGAATTATTGGATCATTTATTGGGGTTAAGAAAACAATATAAGTACAGACATAAAACACCCTTCTTGGAGCTTTGAATAATCTTCGTTTCGGGTGTATTTTTCTGAGGTTAATGTTACGTTAAATTTTACATAAAAGTTATATGCACAAATTTGATTTATGTCTTGATTTATACAGTTTCAAATTGTCTTATTTCGAATGAATGAGGCCGCCATTATTTAGTTTAGTAATTCCATATTTAGTTATGAATTTGGTGTACAGCTATATTTATATGCTACATCTACATCTACACGTATTTAATACTATACTAACATAATTTTCGAAATTTCCTAACTTAAATTGTATAATTTAATCAATTTTGTAATGTCCATAAACAATGGCCATACAATTTTGTTGAATGAAATTGGATCTTGATATTTACAATTTCATTTTATTAAATATTTAGACAAATACCTATTCAATTATGATCTAATCAAATTCTACATTTTACATTCAATATATATATATATATATATGCATATATGTATATGTATAGGTGCATTGTATAAAAAGTTGGATCTATTTTTGTTATAAATACCAACTGAAAATTGAGTTTTCATCAAACATTTTTCACATTCAAAAATTTGAACAAAATTGAACTGATAGGTATTCATCGAAAATTCAAACGTCAACAATTTGTACTGCGTAAAATTCAAAGAAATGCCCTATATGGTCTGGAAGAAATATTTTTGAATGAATTTCCTGTTTGTTGTGGAATTCTAATATTAAAATATTTTAATAATTTTTTTGTATCCTCGAATGTACATATATCCCCCACAAATAAATTAGGTCGCATATAAATGTTTCTTTTTTTACGTTATTTCAAGGTAAATATTGGGTAAAATTTTTCAATCATATCGACACGTTCAATAGACCAAATTAAAATTTGTTTCTACAGAATGCAAATATGATTTTAAAATACATTTATTGCTATAATTCATGCCATTTTTATGAAAATCAGCCATTAATTAATGATAGGCAATTTATTTTAGAAGTTTAACCTTCAAACCAGCACTTGGGGTATTTTCACACCCCAGAGGTTCTATTTTTCGAATCATCTTAAAACTGTTAGAGCTATCTTAAATTACTTCCAGATATATGTTCAAATGGCGTTATTCCACGTGTTTAAAAATTATCAAAATCGGTTCAGTAGTATAGGAGTAATAGTAGGTCAAAGTTGAAAACGACGTTGTGCCGAACCTGGGGTGTGCGCACACCCCAAAATCATTATTGTGTTTTCTTATTGGTTTTATTATTTGTAGAAAACATTCTAATAATCTATAAATAGACTAAACATACAATTTATTGATGTTTTGTTCTTTTGTGTGAATATACATAAGTAGCAAAGGCGGCTCATGAGAATTATTGATCCCATCATCATAAGAATTTTTTTTTTAAAAAAATCGTCATTTTTATGAAAGAAAATAGAAAGAAAAATTAGTAGTTCACCAAATTTCACCGTTTTTTCGGCAGTTTTTTCAAAAGTAACACAATTTTGAACTTTCTTGACAAATAAAATTTTTGGAAAAAATTAACCCTTAAAGATGCATAGGTTTTGAACCAAAACATTTTTAAAAACTGAGAAGCTCAGAATTAATTTGTAAATGCGATAGTAAATTTTTAATTTTTAGAAAAAGTTAACCCTTTAAGGTCTAATTGGTGCCTTTAAAGGGTTAAATTTTAAAAATTTATTAATGGTCTAATAACATAAAGAATATCTATCTAAACAAATTTGGTTTAATTTCAATTTTTTTTGGTTAACCCTTTCATGTTCAAATTGTATGAACCTTAAAAGATTAACTTTTTCCAAAAATGTTATTTGTCAAAAAATGCTGCAAATTTAAAATCATATAAACATACAAAGTTTCAAAATTACATCTTTAATATTTAGAATCTTTTAAGAAGATAAGGATACAGGCCTATTCTACGTAAAAGTTAAGACTCTAATAGCGGCCATTTTAATCTTAACTCGTCTTAAGATTCACCTCA